>JAQGCE010000630.1:0-11339 GCA_034699185.1 Eupelops torulosus
TAGTTCCTCAAACCGTTAAATTATTTGTGCTATTAATTATATATCTGACAAATACCTTGTTATAAATTATGATCAAAATCAATTATTTCGAAGATTTCAAGAAAAGTGTAAAAATTAGTTTTGAAATGAGTTTAATTTAAAATCGATTCATACGTTTATTTATGGTTTAATTCGATTTAATGTTTATTTGAAATTAATTTATATACAAAAAGTGAGTTTAAGTTTAGAAAAGTTATAGAAATTCTTATTTTAATGACTTTTTTCTCGTTTAAGTAGAAATGAAGTAATAAATTAAAGGATAAGTGAGTCGACAACGAATGGCACAAATGATTAATATATAAAATACAAAATCTTATACTTAAGATATGGGACCGAATGACATATATTTCATTTGAATTATACAATAAATAATCGATAAATACTTGTTTCATATAATTCGAGATTCGAATAGCGATCAAACAGTACTGACCTCACAATACATGGATTGGCACTAATTATTAGCGATAATTGATTTTTACATAAATAATATCCATTTCGACAATCATTGGCCAACTTTAAGACAACCGAAAGGACTCTAATTATATATCAAATTAATGGCTGAAACCGGATATAAAATAAACTATAAAAATGACATAAAATGACAATTCAAATGAACTGTCTGTCTGTCTGTCTGTCCTCCACTTAATTGTCTTAAATTAATAATTGTCTCAACAAATGTTTATATAAATTAGTTTTTGTGCATAAATTTATGACTTATTTCTTATATTTGTTATACATTTCCTCAAAATGAATGTCAAAATTAAATAATTATATAAAATCTTCATAGAAAACAATATACAAAAGAATTGATAAACAATTTTATGAACAATCTTTATAAAGAAGCAAACTTTAGTTTGAATTTGTAAAATTGTAATAGATTACTCATATTCCCTTCATGTAAGACAATGACATCTATTTGGGAAGAGTTTAAAAACTGATTGACAACTGATGAGTGAAGTGACAAACTTATTGACAAATAAATAAAGGGGGATATTGTCCAGGACAATTTGTCTTTGTTATCGAGAGATTCATAATAAGAATCGTTTGAAACCAATGAGTGTTTTAAATACAACTGTATGTGACCTCAATATATAGCTGTCGATGAAAATTGAGCGCAAATCCCACTCAAGACTGACTAAAACAATGCAATCAATGATTGAAAATATGGTCAACATTCAAATTCTTTGGCCGTAATAGCATTCAAGTCCTTCATAAGTCCCTCTAAGTTTGCCATTTCCTGATTCAGTTCTTCTGTGCTGTAAGAAGACTATAAATATACGAATAATTTCTTTAATTAACCAAAACTTTGGCTCAAATTATTTAATCTTACACTCAGTTCTTCTCTTCTTAATGAATCTCTTGTAGGAGTGACCACATTTAATGACTTATGAGAGGATGTGTTGATCCCATTTAAAGCCATCTTCTTATTTGGACTCGATATAGGTTGAGGTCTTACCACTGAAATATATTTTTATTTAATACTGTAATAACATTTGGAGAGACTTACAATTGTGAGGGGTTAAACTATTCAAAGGTGGTGCCGGCGGTGGCGCCGGAACGCTAAAGCTCTTTAATGGATGGCCGGACTGTCGTTTACCTAAACTAAAATTGACTGCAGGACTAGTGCTATCATTTGGCGTGACTTGAGTTGTTGGACCATTTGCTGCCAAAGAAGGCATTTGGGGGCTGTGTGTGACCAAAGCTGAACCCAAACCCATGTGAAGTGAAGGCGAGGCCACTGGGTCATACAAATGATGCATAGGATGACCTGTATTTACTCCGCCAGAATCGAGAGAATCTAGAGTGACGTGTGCCCGACCCATATTCAACTGAGTCCGAGGATATAAAGGTCTCGACAAACCAGTGGAAGGTTCCAGACTAATGGGACCATTGGAGACAGGAGTTTGTTCGACTGGCATTAGTATAGGTTTGGATCTAATTCCTCTCCGAGCGGTTGACGTTCCGCTAACTATAGTAAGGTTTGTCTCCGACGGCGATAAACTTTTTTTGAAGTTTTTATTAATATCATCATAGAGTGAATCGCCATAAGTGGACGTCTTTTTAGGCTTTTCAATGTCATCGCAATCGATTTCCTGTGAATTTCTTTGAATGGGTGTAACAGTCATTGAATCGTTGACCACATTCTTGTCTATAGCTTTGAGTTCGAGCTGTTCGTTGTGATGAATCCATAGATCTGGTGGCTTCAATTCTCTCCCACTTTTGGTCTTACTCAAAGTACCTTTCCCTCCGGGGCTGGTGGCAGCAGCCATGTAACCTTTGGGTTTACGCATAGCACCCATAACACCGGAGGAGTTACGGGAACGACAGAGTAAAGTGCCCACAACTATCAGAAGCAATACAGAAATTCCTGATATGACGGCTATTATTATGTAAAGAGTGTTCGTCGATATATTGCGACCGTCTGTTCCGATAAACAATCATTCATTTTATATAAACATCAAATAAATGGCAAAAATATAGTTTAAAATAACATAAAACATACCATAATATCTAAGTCCATGAGAGTCGGGCAAAGCTGAAGAACCCAACCGAAAGACAACAAAAAACATGCAAAAAATTATGTGAAAAATGTGCACAAAATTAAAACATATAAAACATGCGTTTGTTTTGATTCAATTAAAATATATTAACACTTAATTTATATTAAAGTCAATTACCGGTTAAAGTCCTAAATGAAACCTCTGCAGAGAGAGGGCCATAGCCTTTATTATTACGGGCCTGTATTTTGAAAAAGTATGTCGAGTCGGGTAATAGTCCTTTCAATACATTTGTCATTTTGTCACCAATGACTCCTTCGACGACCCAATCCCTGTCCCGTTGACTATTATCTGTTGTATAGAATATTACATAACCAGTGATCTGTCCATTGGGTTGTTTCGGTGGCTGCCAATGAAGGTTAATAACAGTGGGGTCGTCATTAATTGATGGAACTACTGTCAAATCTCTGGGTGGTGAAGAAGGTGCCGCTTCTTGTGTTGTATTGAGGACACTCATACTCCATGTGCTTTCTCTCCGATTTTTGACGACTTTGACGGCAAACTCGTATTGAGTGTTGGGCTTCAAGTCATCGATCATAGAATTCAAGTCCGTTGTATTGAAGTATCTGTACTTTGGATTATTTGAATGAATATTACTCGTGTATCGAACCAAATAACGCCTGTTATCTGTTATCAACTGATTGCGGGGCAAAGTTGTATCCGTCCAGTAAAGAATTATTGTCGTCGATGATAGCACTATAGCTTTGAGGCCAACCGGTGGAAGCATTGGTAGCTGAGGTTCAGGAGTTGATTCAATTAATGTCTTTACAGTTTCGTAAATAGGCTGTCCGTCTCCGACCAAATTGAATGCTCTCAAACTTATTACGTATTCTGAAGATGACTGCAAATTATCGATTGTAAACGACCGTTGCTTTCCATCCTCCAGAACTTTGGTATAAACATCGGGAAATCCAACTCCCCATCCGATAGTATACCCCCGAATTATTATATTTTGATTTTTAGGAGGCGCCCAACTCACATATATTGCATTTGCATTAGGTTTAGCTCTCAAATTGTTGGGTTTGTCCGGAACCTGTGTTTCATCCAAATCATTGGCGAAGGTTTCGACACTAACCCATTCAGTTGTTGGACCACTACCGTTCACAGAAAGAGCAGATATCTTGACATTGTATGTGACCCCTCTCTCCAAATTTGTTAACTCATATAAACGTCGGTTTCCATCAGTGGTTATGGATTCAACTTTTTTATTGCCTTTTATTTTATATTTAATTTGGTAACCGATTATATTAGAGGCTTCTTTGGGCGGTTCCCATCGAATTATAACACTGGTAGCACTGGCAGATTCTACACTCACATTCTGTGGCACATCAAGTGGTATTTCCCATGTCGAGATCGGAGACTCATCGATGGCTATACTCGAATCCAGTGAATTGCCTACAGTTCACAATAAATCGATTTTACTCATTAGAAATTCAAAAAAATATTTTTTAATATTTAATAATAGATATTATTTTAAACCACATATATTTCAAAATTTATTCAGAATTTATATGCTCTATAATTTCTAGGATCTAAGAGATAGGAGATAGGTAGTGCTAAGAAGTGAGATTTTATTTCGACTTCTTTGGACTAATTTTATTATTTAATAATTAATAATATTTTGTTTCCATTATTTAGAAACTGTTTCTGCCTTTTATGAAAAAAGAAATTTTTAGCATGATCAATAAACAAACTTTGAAAATTTCAATTCATTTATTTTATTCAAAGCCTGGATGATGTTTTTTTTATAAAGTTTGTTTATTGATCATGCTAAAACTATTTCTTTTTCATAAAACGCAGAAACACATGTAAAGTCATTTTTGAAGAAATTTTAAATTATGCAAAAAGTTTATCAAAATTCGAATTTTTTAAAAATTTTAACATGGTTAATATAAAATAATAAAAATGTAAGCTTGGTAATTTTATTTTTTTTAAATTTAACATTGGAAATTATTCTAGAATAAAATAGCAAAAGGAATTTTTCAAATATAATGAGTATAACCAAGATAATTCATTCCATGTGAAGAGTCAAGTTATATGTGCGGAGAATGTATCTATGCAAAGCTTAGACATTGAGGATTCATCCTGCCAAATTTTATCGGCGTATGGCAATATTCAAGGCCCTGAATGACCATTTGAAAGGCCAACATAAAGCTTATAAAGAATACACACATAGCTCTCCCATACACAGTTCATCTCATGGCCATTATATCACCTACTCACAATTTTAAAAAAATGTAAATATACTTGACATGACCACTGAACAGCTCTACAAAATGGCTATCTCGAATTTTCCGAAAGGGGCCATCTTCTATGCACGGGGTGCAAAATTTATATTTGGCCCGAAACTGCCTAAAGATCAAAATGTAGTCAATAAGTTTTCAATTTCATTTGATCTGACCAAATATAAGCAAGTCAAATTTCAAGGGACAAGTCGTTTGGGCTCTACTGGTGGATTTTATTGTATGAGACGAACTGTGATGGGATGAACTGTGTAACTTCCCTCTCAAATATATGCTGGCCGTTTCCAATGGTCATTTCGGGCCTTGAATATGGTCATACACAGATGAAATTTGGCATGCTCATTCCTCTTTTAACAAGGATTACAACGGTATAATCCAAATTTGCGTATCGCGTGTCCAGAAAGAATTGTTCCCGATTAAATTAAATATAATTTAGAGAAAAAGAGTAGGCTTTCGTGGATTTAATTTAAATTATTTTTATTGACAATAGTCAGGAAAATGTCAATTTCTGTGGCTTTCAATCAAAATCTTTGGAGATTTTAACTCCTTTTGAAGGAAAGGTATAATAGAAATAAATGCAAATTAAAAGATTTTTTGGCGATGTTTGACATTTGTTTAAATCCTGTTTTCAATTACTTCAATAGTTTTTAAGAAAAGTAATTCAGATTTGAATTTATCGGCCGTAATGTTGTGCCCGTAATGGCTGTTTTTTAGATCAAAACACCGTTCCCTACAATGGCTTATATTCAATGTGTTTCACAATTTTTTAGGCCTAATATTCAAATGTTTAGTGGAAATGATTTTTGTGTTAAATAAGTGTAATTCAAATGTAAATTAATTGTTTTGTGAACTTAATTGTAATGAAATGATTAGGATTTATATGAAAAGCAAATGGATATACAAAATGTATTGTATGTATGTTTTGAGTAGGGATGAAGATTTCAGTGAAATTTTGAAGTGAGGTGAAAGTTTCCGTGAAAGTTTGGTGAAAGTTTCATAAATTGTGAAATTTTCAAATATTTATTCAAACTATTGATATTAAAATATTGTAATTATTTATTTCATCTCAGTTTCCACATTAATCTCAAGAATAATTTCAATTTCTGATTGAGAATCAGAAAATTCTCAGAAGAATTTGATATTTTTGGATATATAAATAAAATGGATGAACTTCTAATAATTTATGAATTTTATCTTCCAGTATAAGTTATCAAATATATGTTCACTAGCTATTTATTATTATACTTTTTTATTTATTTGAGAATTTTTATTTAGGACTAACAAAAATGTAATTAAGCAGGGGTGCACAAGGTCCTCGATCTTAGGGGGATATAGGGGGCTTTTTAAAATTATTAAGATAATCATGATAAATAAGCAGTTTTCTCAAAAAGTAGACCAAATTGGTCATTTTTTGCCTAAAATTAATCAACTAATCCTCAAAATAATAGTTCTATTATGATTATCTCTTATTTGATTGATTATAGCGTATAATTTCATAATATTATGTTTTTAAAACTTATTCTTAACATTTATTGTTACTTTTTGAATAGAATTTGGTAAAATTTTTGATGGGGCCTACCAGCGTTCGATCTTAGGGAAGGGATTTTCCCCAAATTTTGAACTTTAGGGGGGATATTTTGAAAATCCCCCTTGTGCACCCCTGGAATTAAGTATTTTAACTTGTTTTAGTACATTAATTTTCATTAAACTTGATTTTCACTACTATTGGTGCCATTTGCGAAACTTTCACTCAAAATGAAAGTTTAGTGAAAGTTTAGCCTAAATTTAGTGAAACTTTCACCCCTCGCATCCCTACCCAAACCTGATCTCTGTTTTTTGAATGAAGAGAAACAGTGTTTGTGTTTGTCTTCAATGATATGAATCAAAAATAAAATTAAAAAATAGTAAATGTCTTTACCTTTTTTGATGGCTTGTGAAGACGTTAATAATATCGATATAAATAGCAAGGTATATCCCATTATAACATTATTTGTTTTCCTTGATTATCTAATAGGCTATCGATCCACCGACTGGTGCAGAAATTGCAACTTCTTTTGTGTCAATTCCTGGGCTGTGCTGTTCTGTTCTGTTGTATGTTGTGCAGTTATGCAGTTTTGCTATGCTGTGCAATTGGGATAATGCTATACTATATAAAGGAGGAATGTTGTTCTCACGAAAGTAAAGCCATCTATCATATAAATAATTTTCGGACTCAACTTATTATACCATGTCCAATCAATTACGTTAACGGGTTTTGTCAATACTTTTCTATAAGCTTAGTCGGAGAGTTAGCGCGAGCATTCTCTGATATCGAGGTAAAAATTATATCATTGGAAAGGTTAGACAATGAGGAATGATCATGCCGAATTTTATCTGCATATGGCCATGTTTAAGACCAGAAATGACCACTTAAATGTGAAAGCATAAAGCTTATATTTGAGAGAGTTATGTATGAATACCTTTACACTACGCTCTTTCAAGCTTTATGCTTGCATATTCAAGTGGTCATTTCGGGTGGTCCCTAATAGTCTCCGAAAATTTGGAAAATTTGACTCCCGTGTCCCGAATAATCAATCCCGTTCCCTCCCTATTCCCGTAAGGGAATCTCTTGAGGGAATCCCTTAAATTCCCTTACTCCCTTATTCCCTTAAACAATAAAATTAATCAATGATAACTAAGGACAAGATCTTATACGCATAATGACAGAACGGCCCCCTTCTCAAATATCTTGTAAGAAGTGATATTCATTAAATTATAACTAATTTCACATTAATTTGACGTATCAGCCATTTTGTTCTAAATTTAATTCATCAAATTAATGTAAAATTAGTTATAAGTTAATGAATATCATTTCTTACAAGATGTTTGAGGGGGCCGTTCTGTCATTTTGCGTATAAGATCTTGTCCTTAATGATAACCAAAAATAACTAATGAAATTCAATATTAGAAACTATAATATATTTAAATTCAAACAAATTGTGCAAATAATATAAATCAGAATTAGATCTAATGAACAATAAATGTTTACTCAATTAAATCAATTCATAAGAAACTGCAAAAATGTTTGCATCATTTTTAAAGCCAATGCTTTACTAACAGTTCTGCAATTTATAACATTCAGGGAATTTTAAGGGAATGGAAACTTCACAGGGATTCCCTTGTCCCTCCTTGACCAGTGAGTCGATGTATCCGCTGTAACCTCTGTCCACTGAGTAGTATCTCAATGAGTATAAGAATAAAACCGAGTAAAAAATAGTTGTATTTTATTGATTTGATTTGAACAGGCTTAATTCTTACTTTTGGAAGTGTGTATAAATAAATGCCATGGCAAATGACAAGGCATGGAAAAGGCATACACTGAATTGAAGTATCTAGCTACAGCTACAGCCATAACACAATATTATTTTGAATTTGATGGGTGATTGCAATACAAATAATAATACTATTAAGACATTAATAAAGTTTTAATAAAATTAATATTTTAATGAATTGGGATATAATTGAAAATCATTTAGAAATTTACAAATCGTTAACAAATGAAAGATTCCTCAGAAAATGCATTTAATGAAGAGATAAATGAATTAATGATTTGTTGTATTAAATAATAAAATGCATAAATGATTTGCTGTAAAAAAATTTATTCAATTAATGGAAACTCATTTTAACGTCTGGCGCGACCTCTTCCACGTCCTCTGCCCCGAACGGGTGCACTTACTTCAGGTGAAGGAGATCTCTGCGACGGAACTCTATTATAAAAATAATTTTATAAATAATTTTGAATTAATTTTTTTATAAATACTTTTTTGCAATTCGCGCTGATTTTCTTTGAGGGGATGAGTCATCTTCGACGGCAACAGACGGCACATTTTTAGGAGGTCTGCCTCTGCTTCGCTTTTGAGATACGTGAGCTTCTTTTTGATCATTGCTATCGCTTTGATCGTCTTCTTCTTCTACTTCTTCTTCTTCCTCTAATTCTTCGTCCTCTTCTTCTTTGTCAATATTTTCATTCTTTTGGTTTTCTTCGTTCGACATTTGATTACTTTTATCAGTTGTCTCTTCAGAAACAGTCTTAGAAGCGGAGGCGCGAGTAGTTCGGGCTGTAGTGCTAGCAGGTGGTGCTTCAATTTTTGGTCTCTTTAAGACAGTCTCTATTTTTTCGGTGCCATTTGTGTCGTCTTCAGAATTAATTGTTTCGATTTGTTGTTTACGAGTTCTTTGGATTTGAGAATTATGGGAGTGTTCGCCCTCCTGTTCAATGATAACCCCCTCTTCGATTACATTTTCTCCGGTTATAACAACTATTTGTTGTTTCAATTGTTGTTGTTGTTGTTGAGAAGCTTTAGATGGGCGCCCCCTTTGCGGCGGAGGTATCGCTGGAGACTAGAAATCAATTCTTTTGAGAAAATTCAATAAAACTTTATTTAAATCAAAAACCTGTGGAAATGATTTTGTGATTTTTCCCAGAATTTCTGCTTCGAGTCCACACCGTTTTGGTGGTGCGAATTGCATTTCTGTCGGTAAATAACTCTTGAGATTATTGTCGGCCGCCGAAAGAGACACTAATCAAAAATTCAAATCATTAATAATTAATATAAAAAATAGAATTAAATATTAAAATACTCGTAAAATATTTGGCCGGCAGTGAGGGCTGAACCGGAAAGTCTTTGAGGAGAAAGTTCTGAGTTTTACTCATAACAAGTCCGAGCGCTAAATCACAACAGCTATAGATTTTGTAGTTAGTCATTGTCGCCATTGTGTTGGCGTTCGACCCATTGGTTTCCGAGTCATGAGTTTGTGAGACTTTATCGACACAAACCTTAATGTTCTCAAAAGTTTTTTTGAAGAAAGAGAACGAGTAGTGCTCATTCTTGAGTACCAGTGGTTCCATAATAAACCAAAGACAGTCTTAAAATTCACAAAAAAATAAGAGCAATAAGAATATAAGAGATGTCCAGAATTGACAAACCTTTGACGGCTTCCAGTTGGGAGATGTCATCATATTTGACAAAGAATGGCATATAAGCCAACAAATGGATGACATATGGCATCACACAGTCAGGCATTATGCTCTTCAGATTCGACACAGATTTGGATTTAATGAGTTCTCTTCTTTTAGCAAGGTTCATTATCAGATAAGATCTAAACATTAAAATCATTTAATACAAGATTTAAAGTTAAAAGAAAAGATATGGACTTAAACTGACTTCAACTTATTTTTGAAGACAATGTTTCCGTCATTACTGAAAGTTCCGCCCAAACAAAGAATGGCTAAGAACTCGAGTCCTAACGCTAAAGACATTAATCCTTTGTGAAGTTTAACTGAAAACTTTTCTCGAACAAACTCTTCAGTATCCAAGAGGACAGTGGCCAAAGTGTGCCACTGATCCGCAGACATTATCGACAAATTAGTCGAAGGATTTTGAATCAAAGCGTTGTCGCCATTTGTAGAAACCGAAGTGATTGCATCATTGCAGGCAATTTTAAGCACAGCTAAAGTTGCCGCCAGCCGGAGGTGAGCCCTTTCCAATGTTGTTCCCGTTCGGTTTTGTTCATTTAAGTCGCCTCCATTTTGGATGATTGTCTTCAATAGTTTCAATGTATTTGAGGCCGTCTTCTGATAAACGCCTGAAAACAAATTTAAATTAATTTAATTTTAGAAAAGAATTAAATTCAATGATTTAATTACCAATACTTTCCGTTTGATTCTCAGGTAATACTGAAAACAAAACAAACAATTGAAATGAAATAAACCTATCTTTGAATTGTTTTTTAAACTAACCAATTAAAGTATTTAATTTAATGCCATAAAGCCATCGGACCATTAATTTAATTCCTTCGATCTTCGCCTTGACTTCTTCGCTACAATACTCATATGAAATGTTGGGATCGGTATTGTCTAAGATATCAATTTAATTAATAAGAAAAATGATGAGTGATTCAGACCTCTCTGTCGCTCTGATTCTTCCATAGAAGCGATTTCGACATCAGTTTTCATGTCTCTCATTAACAATCCCTGAACTATGAATTTCTGAACTATAGATCGAAGGACTTTAGGGAAGAAGGCGTGTCCGCCGCATATGGCTATCATTCCCAATGTAACCAAATGAGAACGAAAATAAGGAGAGGTTTCCAGAGATAATCCGCTCGCCTTTTATTAACGTAAATATAAACATTTGTTAAAACAAACTAAAATATAATGAAATTTTTTACTTTTATTTGATCTATGATTTCACCGAAAACTTTCATCTTTTCATTTTCGTCAGCGATTATAGCATTCAAGCACTGAATGGCATATTTGGCCTGTTTTGTGGTCGAAGCTATTAATACAAATATATTTATTAATCGCTAATTAATTTCAAATCAAAACTAACCTTTGAGAACAAATCTGTCGACAAGTCTTGGAATAACATCATCTGAAGCCCACCATGGAATAGACACACACTGTGTTTCCTCATCTATTACTGCACCTTCTGATCCAGCAGAAGCACCGATGTTGGCT
>JAQGCE010000631.1:0-11336 GCA_034699185.1 Eupelops torulosus
TACTAGTGTTTGAAAACATTTCAAAAATGTTTTCAAAATTAAATGTAAAGATTTATTCGGTATTCAAAATAATGCCAAATAAGGCAATAATCAAATATTTGTTATTATAGTCATCTCTTTTCATCAGCTTTTGGTTTAGTTAACAAATGATTGAATTCCTTATTATAAATATATTTAGCGGTTAATTGATAAATAAAATTGCAATAAATCTAATCTCTAATAATAATCTTGTAATAGAACAGAATATTTTATGAATAATCTTATTATTATTTACCGGTTAACAAATATTTCAAAGAAACCCATCAGATAATTATTGATTCGTGGAATCCGGTGATTGTGGCGGAGCTGATGGTCTATTGGATGGATGAACTAAAACGAATTGTGGGGTAACACCAGTTGGCAAACCATTACTGTTAAACGGAATCGTATAAAATGTTTGATTTGCAAAAGAATTTAAAGGAGTGTTGAAAGGGTTTTGGAGACAACTATCGAATGTATTGTTATTTTGATTGAGACTCGGATTAGACATTAATTGTAATGAATATCCCATTGGAAGCATTGGAAAAGAAGTATTTGATGGATTGTTGGACTGGCGATCCAATACATGCACTTTTTTACGGCCCCAACGAACTGCAAACACGAATATCGCGACAGCAATGATAATAAGCAATGAACCGAAACATATCAATGATATGCCCACCGCTTGAAATGCTCTTGGATCCAAAGTTGCGCGCGAAACCACACCTAATAGACCGGTTACTATAAGACCGAATCCCGAAACTAATAAACAAATACTCAGATGAGATGCAGTGAAAACACCCAAAAACCTATTGTTTGCTTCCGGGAGACTAAGACCAGGAGCTATATATGGCTGTGGAGGAAATTGAAAGAATCCTGGTTGTGGATATCCATTCAGATTAGTTGTCGTCAAATTTGTTGCCATCGATTTCTATAAATTTAAGGCTTCTTTTGAAATAATTGAAGAAATATTTTCAAATAATTGTCTCAAAAGTAATATTTGACCCAATTTTTAAACTGATTAACACATTTTCACAAATAATCATAAACTCAAAACTATAATAAATGTATTATTTTATTAGATTTTTTTAAACAAAAAAATTGATATAATTATAATATTTATAACTAAAAACCGAAAATCTATGAATAATTGAAGATTAGGCCCAAAGTATAATAAGTTTTTGAAATAAAGTCGCAATTATTTCATTGAATGCTATTCTGAAAGTTTAGTAATGAAAATATTATTATTGTTTTCTATAATGATTTTCTTATAATGCAGTCAAATGTCGTTTCTTTTCTCTGAAAGTCGGAAACGATGGAAACGACATTGAAATTCATGAATATATTGAGAAAAAATCATTAGAAAAATACCAAGGGCAATTTTCATAGCTTATGCTAATTTTTAGTGCGAATAAATTTTAATTTATAATCAAACAGGTTATTAAAGGCGATTGAGAATTTCACCAAGGATATAATTTATAATTGTAAGTAAATTTTAAAATTGAATGAAATGTAAATTAGTCAGGGTCTTCTATTCTATTTAACTTTTAGTCTGCGTTCCAGACAATTATAAACAAGTCTTAAATTGAATTTTGGCAAAAACTGCAATATTGACCATGTACATTGTACACAGGGAAAGGAAATAGTGTGTTTAAACCCAAGCTATAAAATTATTAAGCTTACTCATCAACTAATGTTTTTCAATATAAAAATAGTCATAATTCTCCTAGTTCAAACACGCTTTTTATTTTTTGACTGTACATGTATATTTTCTATGAAGAATTACGTATAAGACTTGACATTAAAGGCTTCAATTTGAAGTAACTGAGAAACTATTATTGATTTTCCAATAATAGCATCTTGTTCAATGTTTTATAAACTCAAATTTTAAATTGGATTTTCAAAAGTATTAATTAATTAAATATTAGCTTGCTTATTTTGGTAATAACGTTAATAGAAACAAATTCTTGAAAATTAATTCTCAAAACATTCAAGTGTGTTTTATTAATATTCAAGTTTGTTTAATAATTGGGCCAAGATATTTTTATAAAATATTTGAAATACCTCTTACTTTAAAATGATGTCAAAGGTTTTAAATTTTACCTTGATGGTATTAATATCAATATATTAATACTATATCTCCAATATACCAATTAGTCGTATAAATTATTTTTAAAAAAGATTATTTAGTTTAAAATTAAGCAAAAAAATTAATGATCAGGATAACTTTGAAATTTAATATTTTAATTAAAAAAAAATAATTGAATAGATTTGACAGCTGTTGGAAGAATTGTCTCATTTTTGAATCCAATATTGAAGCCATTATTGAAGGAAAGCCTTAATTAATAAGTGAATTATAGCCTAAGGTTTGTATTAAAGTATTAAACAAAATATTAAACAAAGTATTAAAACAAAAGGACATAATTTTTAAGGGTTTGAAAATATTTAAATAAATAAATAAATTTTGTAAATTATGTTACAATTAATGACTTTAAGGATATTGTGAGCAATGAATTTATATCACAGACGAGAAGAGTGTTCATAATTGGGACTCAGGTTAGGCTACAAACAGTTTACCATTGAATAATCGATTAAGTCTTCAATAGAATGTTATTCAAAATTTAAGATTAATTTCATTTTTAAAAGACATGTCTTTCATTTGCATTAATATTTATCTATTATTTAAAATGTTTGGGTGACCAAGGTGATTGTGATGGTTGTAGTGGTGATAGATTTCAATTACAAAATATAGAATTTATTTTACAAAATAATAAAAAACAAGAGGTTATGAGTTTTGGCAGTAATTGAAACTAAAATCAAATAAATAATTCAAATTTCTTAAAATTTTACTAAAAATTGCTTAGAGTTTCACATTTAATGTAAATAATTAAACGAATTAAGAGCTGACACTCAAAAGTGATTATTGTTTTCCTAACTTTATTCCTAAACTTAATATATTCCGAGGTTTTTGCAAAATTTGTTCTTTAGATGACTTTAATACAAATAGACGTAAAAGTCTCTGAGTATTTAAAAATTAATTAAAATCTATTTTAGATTTTTATTCGGTTTCAATGGAATGACTACCATTGAAGAGCTCTGAAGAGTTATCCTCCTAACAAAAGAATCCATATTTTATTTATCAATTGTTTAAAATTATATAAAAGAGGGTTATTTCGCAAATGAACAAGATTCTATTCGTTGGGCAATATTAGAGAAATTATCATCAATTGAGAATAAATAAGACCAAAAATGTTTAACACTTTAACAAAGTTTTTGTGTGAATATGGTTTTGATTGACAATAGTATTGAGATTTTGCGATCAGAATATTTGACAGAAATAAAGATTTGTTTAAATAAGAAAATCCGAAGAAAACTTCAGAAAATATACTTATATTTAGTTCTGTAATATTTGAGAGTTTTATTCCAAAGCGAATAAATTGTTTGCAAATCGCTGTCCGGATGTCCAAAAAGTGGTGGAATAGAGAGCTGTTGACTCGAAAGCCAGTTCTCTATTTCCTGGTCCCCAATCGCCAGCTTTGGTGTGAAGTCGATATGAGTGACTCCGATATGTCGGGCCAATACCCCAGAAATATGGACGTCATCCACCCAGAAAAAAGGGAACTGACGCGAAGATATGTATAATTTGAAGACCACATCAGGTGACATCAAAATACCCCACCCAGAACAGTAAGGCGGATAGTATTTATCAGGGTATTCCTATTTTAAATTGGCGTTAATTTTGTTGTGGCTTTTATTGCGAGACTCACCTGAAAAGTGACCCTCCATTTACTCCTTTGACTTCTCTTTGGATACGGATTATTAATTACATAACAATTGATGAGGTTTTTTGGCGGATATGAGTTACCGAAAGTTCCCTTCAAATAGAAGATTAACTGAAAGATGTCAACAAAGATGTCGTCATCTGTTTTAAACACATATTTGGCGTTTTGGCAGAAATAGACGATCCATTTTAGACCCATAATGTGTTTGTACGTCAGGTTTCGGTAGCTGTCAATGAAATTTCCCTGAACCAAATCAGAATATTGTTCACTTTCTTTGATTAGACGCTTTTGGACGGAGGTGTCGTTGACCTGACCAACGAGAAAGACAACTCTCATTCGGTTGTGCTTCAAATTGTTTTCATTGCCCCACGTATTACGAATAGATATTCTTTTATCAAAATGGTTGGGCGCAGAATGAATAAACACAACCAAAAACAGTTTATCGCTACTATTGTTGTGATTATTGTCATCTTTTTGACACCGATTGCTGTTTATTAAGAACTTGAAGTCCGTTAAGTTTATTAGAGTTTGAAAGTCATCTTCACTCAGACTGGAAGTGTCGAAAGGATTTGAAGACCAATTAATTCGTTGGATTCGATAAATATTTTTTAGCCCTTTATTTGCTACCAATGAGTCATTTGCAGCCAAATAGAGGTTAATCACAAACATATAAGTGAGGCCCACCACCAATAAAAGGCCGAAAAGAAATGACTTCATTTGAATCCAATTCTCGTAATCCAATTGCTATTTACCTGAAAATCAAAATTTTCTCTTCAGAAACAATTTTAAACAAAAATTAATTGAAATATAGACACAAATTATCAGAAATTCTTTGATATTTTTTTAATAGAAAATACGTTTCACTCAAATTGTAATCATTTGACGAATAAAAAAGAAAAGAAAAACAAACGAAACATTTTTTAAAAAAAATATAAACTTAATGGATGTAAAATCAATAATTTCAATGAACAAAACAAATGAAAATAATCTATAGAATAGCGGTTTGAAAACGAATGACAACTAAAATCTTCAGATAAATCATCCGATTTTTTTCATTCAATGTTAATACAGTTCTCACAAATAATAAACTTAAAGGAAATAATTTTTAATATAATTGACATTTAAAGCCAAAAAAAAACACAAAAAAGTAATCAATTCCTAGAAGAAAAGTTTGACAAAATGTTAAGGCCTTAAATGAACTATCACCTATTTCCTTTTAATTAAACTAGCATTAATCCAATTTACTAAAATATAGAGTTTTTTTGGAGATTTTTGTTATGACATTCATTTGTAGGCTCAAGGAATTTTATTTTTAAAATTTAATTGATTCAAATGATAGTTTATTACTAATACATCCGTGTTCAATTTTTTCTTCACTTTTAGATTTTATCAATCTAAACTAATTGGTATTCTAACTAAGAAGACAACTACTACTATAACTACTACTCCCACCAACTTTTATAACTAAAAATTTTATTTTTAGTGAATTCATTATCAGAAGAATAAAATTTAAGTGATTTTAAAAATTTTATTATCTATTAAAAAAACAATAAAAAGGTTCATATAATAGAATATTTATATATAAATTATAAAATGTAATTCTCAAAATTAAAGTAAATAGTTAATTTTGAAATGAAAATATATTCTTCAAATGTTATATTATATAAAAACTCAAATGAATTAAACAGAATATTGAAAAAAAAGTCTAACATTTAGTGCTTAAAAACTAAATTTAATTGAAGGCCGAGAAAAAGAGCTTTGAATATAACATAAATTATAAAAAATACGTTTTTATAATTTAAACTAGATTAAAACAGGAATTTCCGGCAACTTTTCAGGAACTTCTGCACCAAATTTCAGCTTAAATTGTTGTAAATGCGGTTTAATTTTAGTTTAACTAGCTAATTCACTGAAAGCCAGCAACAAATTTCCAGAAGACACTGAAACTTCACCAAAATTAAGAGATATTTAATTAATTAACAATTGAATTATTAGGAACTTCTTAATATCTCAAACTCAGGAGGATTTCGGAAACCTCTTTCTTTTGTCGTACCTTCCTAAATTGTTAATACACTACACTTTTATGAATTTACAATTGAAATTTGTAGTCAATTCTTGGTCTATTAATTTTAATTCTAAGAGCTGTCATCAATTCAATACTTTTCTTTGCAATTAATGATGTATTACATCAATAAACAAAAATTGTTTTATTTTCTAAATATGTTGAACACAACATATTTAAAAAAAATAGATTTAAAAATTAAAATTAGTGGTCAATACATACCGAACAGAGATGTCACAAATAATCTCATTTGAAATCTTGATTTAAAATTGCAATAAATGCCATGAATTTAAAGAATAAATAAGTGATTGGAAGTTATTTACATTAAATGTTAAATATGACTCAAAACATGATTAATATTATTTTGTTTTAACTATATCTTAATCACTTAAATACTGAATTGTTTTTAACAATTTGTTAAACAAAAAATTGATTTTCAGTGATCACAGACTCAGTACTTCACATGTGATTCATCTCATATTAATCATAAATCAGTCACTAATTCAGTAATTTTTGTTTTCAGGGATTTCATCGTTTCTTCATTAAACTTAACGAAAATGAAGCCAAAAAGTCTAAAAATTCAATGATTAATAGTAACGTTGTTTAAGTATAGACTCTGTCAACAGTTTTTAAATTTAGAGTTGTTATTATAATCAAGTTCATTAATTTAATTTGGATACGAATCATGTAATTTTACCATGAGCCTTTTTCCAAATAAATGAGTTGAGAAATGAGTTTTTCTAAAATTTCATTCAATTTAAGAAAATCAAATTTAACGTCGTTTATGAATATTATATAAATATTTGTTTATTTTGAAAAATACTGTTTCATACAATTTGTTAAATTCGTATAATTATTAATAAATGAGTTTATGATTAACTAAAGAAATGGGAGCCGACAAGAATGATGACGCCATCACCAAGAAGTTCAATGCGGCAAACGCTAAGAGAATTGCTTTAATCCTTGTAATAGCACTGATCGGATACCACGGAATACTTCATTTAAGTTATGGTAAACTTCGGGATACTATTGATTTTCAATTAAAATGATAACTGATTTTTGGTAATAGGCATTAAATCCTGTAAATGGCTTTTAAGTGATGGAAGTTTTCATGGTTTTGGGGATTACGCCGTTTGGCAGGTCTTAAATATCTCCGATTCATTTGTTTTCATTTGATTGACTTAATTGAGGAAAATTAAACGATATATTAAACAATAGTTTTATTTCCTTTAGATATCAATTAATAGCTTTCATTCCTATCGATTGAATCACTTTTTTTAATTTTTAGTTATAATGGTTTTGATTACAAATACATTGAAATCAATTTTTTCTGAGAGTCAATCGCTTGAAAACAATTAGTGAACGGAAATACGATTAAAACAAAGACTAATTGCATATAATTATTATTGACAGCCATACGGATGTATGATTCATACCTATAATAAAATGTAAAACTTTTCCTTTAATTTAAAAATTTATAAAATGAATGATATTTTTGTCTGAAGTGATAACAGAATGTGTTTACGATATATCGCTTATTGGGGCGGAAAAAATAATATCGTCTTTTTGGGTGACTCTCGGATTCGACAATTATATTATGCATTCATTAAGACTTGTAGTCCTAATGAGGATCTCATTAACAGTGATTTTGCGGCACATCATAACCTCGAATATAAAGAGCATGATCTCAGACTTGAAGTACAGTTCCTTTGGCATCCAATTGTAAACGAATCTATGGCTCAGGTATTCAAACAATGGCTAAAAGCAGAGGTATCTCAAAGACCTAATTTAGTTGTAATGGGAAGCGCCACCCATTCTATTAAAACAAGTAATGCAAGTCTTAAAGCTTTAGAATTCTATCGAAAGAACCTGACACTACTTGTGCCCAATTTGGACAAATTGAGTGAATCGACTCAAATTCTGTGGACACTTCAGGATCCGGTAGTGCCCGAAAAGTTAAAGGCAGACCGACTTATGATAACTAACGAACAAATAGACGCCTATAATAAGGCTGCGATGGAAATACTTAAATATAGTAACTCACAGAATGTTCACATTTGGAGCTCTGCCCGTCTCGTAGCGCAGGGTTATAACTCAGATTCTAGTTCTAAAGATGACGGCCTCCATATGAGTGTAAAGGGTCTAAACTATGCCATTCAGATCCTATTGAACATGTATTGTAATGATCAGATGAATTATAATGACGGCACCTGTTGTAGTGATCCCGAGTCCGTAACAACTCTTCAAATGATAACATTTGTAGTCTTCACTCTATTTGTTGTGATAGCAATCGTTGTATTACTTCATCGCAAGTTCTTCATGAAGTCATACAAATGGCATCTTTTAGTCAATGAAGACATCGAGGAATCCAATGAAAATAAAATCTTACAGACGCCTGAAATCAAGTCGTATTACGAACTGATCACTTCTTTGGCCAAATTGTCGGTTATTATGTTTTACTTCTTCTTATGTGACAGAACCAATTTCTTTATGAAAGAGAACAAATACTTCACTCAACCCAACTTTTTTCTACCCATCGCTTATGTTTTTGCTTTGGGTCTGTTCTTTACTGAAGAGTCTTCGCATACCATTGTCTTACATCGGGATCAAACTGACGAACTAAAGGGTTGGATGCAAATGATTATATTAGGTACATCTCACTCTTTGCCCCATTATTTTAATATTGATTTAATGTACTCTAAAGCATACCACTATACCGGTGCCTCTCAAGTGCTTACCATTTATATGCACATCCGTTTGTTGGTCACCACATATTTATTCCTCAGTGGTTTTGGGCACTTCACTTACTTCTGGCAGACGGGAGACGTCAGTTTCCATCGCTTGTGGAAGGTTTATATCCACTAAATATGTGATCAACCCTTTACTCAAATTATTTAACTTCAGGTTATTTTTCGAATTAATCTTCTTGTGGTCTGTCTGTGTCTTTGTATGAACAGACCCTATCAGTTCTATTACTTCGTTCCATTGGTCTCATTCTGGTATTTGGTCATTTATGGCACGTTTTATGCCATTCCTCACGTCACTGCTGTTACGGCTGACGGTATACCAGTTTTTCTCTTTGTTTTAAATATTAAATTAAAAACATTTTATTGATTTGACAGCGAATCCGATCCAATATTTATATATTGTCTTAAAGTTTGTCGTTCTCTTCAGTATTATTACAATCCTATATATGTCTGAAGTTTTCTTCGAGAAAATATTTTTGACCCGTCCCTGGAAAGCACTTTTTGTAACCACTGATGACTCTATAAAGGAGTGGTGGTTCCGATGGAAAATAGATAGATATGTAATAAATTTATACTTAAATTAATTATTAAATTAATGACTGCATGTGTTGTCTATGACCAGAGTGTACCGGCGGGTATGTTATTCGCTTTTGGGTACCATCTGCTCAAAAAGCATCACATATTGGATGACCACAATCATGGATACTTATTTTCCAGAGGACTCGGTTTCATTGTAGCTTTTGCTTCATTTGCAGGAATAATGGTATCATTTATTTATTTAATTAAAATAATTGTTAATTATTGTTATAATCTTCAGATGTACGCCATCTTTACTATGATTTGTCGCAATAAACCGGAGTGCAATGAAATACATCCCTACATATCATTCATTCCCGTAATTAATAATTATTTAACAAATACTGGATATCTGTAAATCTTTTCTATATTTGCCATCAGATTGTCTCATATATAGTGTTGCGAAACATATCAGGTCTGTTACGCGTCCGCCACAGTGTCTTCTTCGCCAGAATCGGCAAAATATCTCTGGAAGTGAGTCACAAAATATCTTTTTAAAAGTTTTGTCTAAGAGTAATAAATCCTAATTTCTTGTCAGCTTTTCATTTGTCAATACCACATATGGTTGGCCGCTGACACCCATGGAGTTCTAGTTCTTATTCCGAGTTATCCAGTCCTGAATGTTGTCATCACATCATTTATATTCATTTGTATCGCTCATGAAATTCACGAACTGACACATAAAATGGTTAAGTATGCGATTCCGAGCGACTGGCGCTACACCACAAGGAATCTCATTATATTTCTACTCTTTTTAATTCCGATCGGAATAAAAGACGGAATGTTTTAGTCTGTGATATATTTCAATACATTTATATATAATTTATAAAAATATGAATAAATAATTGAAAGTTAATCAAAGAGTGCCAAAGAAATCCCCGAAAAGTCAATAATTTAAACGATTGACAAATCACTGAAAGTATATGAAATGTAAAGTCGTTTCATTGAATAATAATTTTGTTTTGTTTGTAATTAAATACTTTTGAAAAAAATAAATTTTATTATATTTCACGTGAGTTCATATGTTTTTGATTGGCAGCGAAAATGGAAAGAGTTTTTGATTGTAGGGTTACCTCAGTTACCATTTGTTCGTAGAGATTATCGCAATTAAGCGTTAAGTCTATCGTTACAATAGTTTAACACTTTTGGACAGCCATTCATTTTCAGTAATTTAAAAAAGAATGCAATAATAATTGTGAGATAATAATAATTTTTATTAAATATTCGTTTAATTCTTTTTGTAATGAATTGTGGTCTCAATTATTGGACAGACAATGCCTGAGTTCAAACAGAATCGCATTCTTTTCTTCACTCGTTCTGAAAGTTATTATCAAAAGGATAAACGAATCCTATCGTCGCACAAGTCTTACCACATCGGAAGGTTCTTCTCTTTAATCGGTAGCGGCGTTCTTGCCTTTGGACTGTTGTGTAAATTTATATTCAATGAAGATACCAAAAGGGATATCGTTCAAGAGATTGGCCAAAAGATACCAGTGATAACTGTAAGCGTGTCATCAATTGGCGGAGTAATACTTTTTATAGGTATTTGCTTTTTAGCGGTTTCTGTCTATAAAACCCAAATAACGATCACAAACGTTGACAAGAGTGCTACCTGTGCCCCCCAACGCACTTCAAGTCAGGCCACAGTCACTGAAATAATCGCAAGACCTCATGAATCAATTCAAACGGATTCGATCGACACTTCCATTACTATAAACCGAACTAATGATTAGATAAGACTTACTTTTGTTGTGATAATTCCGTTCGTGATTTGGAATGTGATATGAATTTCCACTTTTAATGTCTAATCAAAAGTCTATTCAATGAATTTCAAAATTTTCATCTCTCGAATAAAACTTATATAAAATAATATTCGTTACCTGTCATCAAATCTTCAATGAATTTATTAATTTTCTGTAAATATTTGTAAATTTTTATCAATGTTTACACAAACATAGACTTAACTTAAGTTTATTTATTAATTTGTTAATACAACTTTTAATTCATCTTGTTTGCTTTTTCTATGATTCTAATGTTTATTATTATTATTGAATCATAAATAAAATTTTAAATCATACAGCGCTTTTCATAAGATGGTTCAGAGGTTTTTTGAAGATTCAACAAGGTTAATCTTGGAATTTTCAACTGAAA
>JAQGCE010000632.1:0-11336 GCA_034699185.1 Eupelops torulosus
GTAATGGGAACGTCTCATTAAATGTATTGGAATTAAAAGAGTTATGCATTTGATTGCGCACAGAATGGCTCTCAAACCGATTCGAGTGGCGGTCAGACGAGTGATGATTGCGAGACATTTCCATCTCATACTCTGATTGCGAAACGTGTCTGAATTTACACCTCCCGGGGCCGCGTCTGCACTCGCCTTTCAAGTTGTCCTTACAAATGGGCACATTTGAGGCCATACTCTGAGCCAATTCCGATGCCTTGTTTTGTGCCATTTTGTCCAAAACGTGTTGCGGCAGTTTTCCTGTCGAGCGGTAAACCTCTTCTTCCTGTTTAGTGCAGTGAAGGAATCGGCAGTTCTGTCGCCGACACTCTCTGTTTTGATAGTCGTGACAAAAAATATATTCAATCTTTTTGCCCAACTCTTCTGCCTCTGAGGGGTCGGGATGTCGGAAACGGCAGGCGTTGCCTCTGCGACAAACATTTCTCAAGAAGTCGCGGCAAACGTCACCGATTCCGTCACCATTACTGTCAGTATCTCCCTCTGTATTACAAGAGTCTTCGTTCTTCACGTCGCGGCTCAGATCTGACATCATTTGAACAGATTTTATGCAAAAATTACCACAAATTAAACAAAAATGGATAAGACTTTAGACAACAAATGAATACAATGTCTAACTGTTCGCCAGAAGGCGCTCAACATTTTCATTGTTAGAGATCTGAGAGTAGACTCAGTAGAGGTCTTATCTCTTTCACTCAGAAATCAATATTCGGGAAATTCGGGTTTTAATTAAATTTAAATTATATTTAATTAATAATTAATTAAAAATTTTATTTAAGTTTATTATTTTAGGCATTTTTGAGTGAAAACCAATAATTGATAAATTTTTTAAACACTCTTGGTCTTTATATTGGTTCTCATAAACTATGTTTCAATAACTAAATTATCAAGGCATTTGTTGAATAAGATTTTTGCATTATTTAATTAATTGAAGATATGATTAAACGAATATTTTACAACACAAGTAACCACATCTGAATTAACAAATCTGAATATCAGGACCATTAATCACCATAAATAACCATTAATCATCAGCCAACTTTCTTCTATGGTACAAGATCAAATTGTGGCAATTTTTCGCTGATAGACTATTACCGATAGATTTAAAACGATTTTATCTGAAAAATGAGTGATTTTTTAAAATTTATTATTTTTTTGTAATCTTACTGTTTTAATGAAGTAACTTGCTCATTTCCCTTGTTACTCGTTTCTTTCAAACGACACTAGTCTTGAATCCATGACCATATTTTCGCGTTCGCTGTACCCATAATCTGGCGAAGGGCTCAGACAGCCAAAGAAGTGCAGCCAACAGCGCCAAAATTCCCACAAAATGAAACAAACCGTCGTATGAATAAAATGTATCTCTAAAATAGCCGATAAGAAAGGGTCGAAATAGTGAACTGATCCCTACTAATAGTGCAGAAATTCCCAAAGCTATGGGGAGTCGCCGTAGACCCACGTATTCCATCGTAAGTATACTGAATAACACAATAATACTTCCGCTGACAAAACCCAAAGCTATTGTCATTATGAGTAATATTCTGAATGTTTGGGCAGTCGGTGTCATGAATATCAAGAATCCGATCAAAAGAATACAAATTGAAACGATATTTCTCTTTCTGATCAAACGTTTGTCTGCCAACAAACCAGAGGTCAGTCTTCCGAATAGATCTGCGACAGCGAAAGTGCTCAAAAGTATTACTGCTTTAGTGGAGGACATCCCTCTGTCAATGGAAAAGTCAATGATAACCATCTGGTGGGTCATCCATCTGTCACAACAAGTTCTTGATTAAATTTAAATAAAAAGAGTTTATCTGTTATTATAACTATAGTTAAGACTTACGCCCACTGAAAGCTGATGTGAGTTAAGGTCAAAATCAAATACAATGGATTATTTATCACAGAGTATATTAATTGGATATTCTGTTGAAACTTGCTTGCTACTATTTCTGTCTGACAGGCTTTATCATTAAAATCAATCATTACTTTTTCTTCTAAGTATTTTTGTCTAAGAATACAAATACATTCGTAGTCTGTCATAAATTTTCTCAATTCATAGAGAGTTTCAAAACTCTTTTCAAGAATTTCTGTACTTCTTATCAATGATTTTGTCACATAATTATACTCTTGGTTCAAATATTTTTTGTCGTCTGTGTTTTCACTTTGGATCGAATAACGATCACAATTGCACTTATGTTTGACAATGAGCAAGTGAATCTCATTTCGATGGGTATTATTGTTTGCCATTACTTCCTGCGATTGTTTTTTCAGTTCAGACAAAGCGATGGCCCGTTCTTTCTTAGTAGTAGTAGTGGTCGTAGAAAATTGTTTTTGCACTCCTCTTATTAATTTATCGACTTTTTCTTCGGGAATGGCCGGTCTTAACATAAGAGCAAATGGCAGTGCGTTTAACATAATTCCACCGATTATTAGGAAACAGCCGTTGAGTCCATATTCGCCCAGAATATATTCCAAAATCGGAGGGAAAATAAATGAACCGATGGTTCCGCCCGCGTATGAAATAGCAGTAGCAGTGGCACGGTACTTTTGAAAATATTGCGCTAAAATCACTGGTGTTTGCATAAATGACAGACCGATTCCAAACCCTGTATTCCAATTTAAAATTAATTAAACCATCAATTTAACATAACAAAAATACCCTGGATAATTCCAATGTAAATATTAATTTCTATTATAGAATCTGCGAAATAACAAAGACTGGTAGCGATGGCCGCCATTAAAGAACCCATGAATACAATGACTCGCATCGAAAAAGTAGAAAGAAGTATTCCGGCCACAGGACCTAGGTTTAAAAATTTATTTATTTTACTTAAATATTAACCTTAAAACTAACCAGATAAATGTGTAAATGCAGTGCATAAGCAGAATGGCCAAGATGCAGATTCTCGCGATAATTTATAATTTTCTCGTATTGTAAAGAATAAGACGCCATAAGATCGCATCAAACCGAAGGTTATGCCATTAATACAGGCACAAGCAATTGATATTACCCAGGCCCAACCCTGATCTGGTGTAACATGAAATATGATATCATTTGTGGCTTTTTGATCGTAGCTAGGTGATCTTTGATTCTTTTCCATCGATTTTAATAAATCAGATCATTATTTTCGTTATTAATTTTCACAAAATTTATCATTTTTTTGGTTAATATTTGGAGACATTCAATATATTGTACTCTATTGTAATTAATTGAGGATATAATGACTTGACATCAGTGCTATCATTACAATCACTCCAATCATTATTTTTTTATGAGTTTAAGTCACTTTTGTTTTTTTGCAATTCATTGTCAATAAAAAAGTTGACCTTTTCTTACATTTTGTGTGATTTTTGGCAAAATTAATGAGAAAATTAAGATTTATTGCAATAATTCGATACAAAGTTTGAAACAAAATCATAGGTAAGAGTCTTATCGTAAGACTGTTATCTTGTAAAATCTTTTTTAACCCAGTCTTTTACATTTTAGTCATGTGTAAAATATGTGACACATTTGCTGAAGAAATCGGATTATTTGTGTCGTTATTATTGAATTCTTCTCTTTTTTTCAATTTATTCTGAGTTTTGTTAAAACCTTTGCATTCATTAAAATAAAGAATTTTTTCTAAATTACTGAACGGCGCTTCCAATAAGAGATATACCACTAAAGACATGACATTACTTAAGATAATTGTAAGAATTCCATCGCATAACTAAAAGGAATCAAATTTTAGGCAAAAGTCTTTTCGGTTGACATGTTTTTACGCACGAAATCAAAGTGAGTCCAATATATGACTGACTTTCTGGTGAAGAATATTATGTATATAACAATCAATTGACTCAAATATGTGCCAAAACTCAGTCGACTCAACGGCACAAACATTGGATGTGAAAGAATCCGTTCAACGATTCCTAACAACAAAGATATAGATTTGATTCGAGTAATCAATACATTCATATTTGTTGGTATCAATGATATGAACCTCCGGTTCCAACACAACAATTGTATGTAATCCAAGCGACACCAGTGCACCAAACTGTGCGACTCAGACTCGAGTATAAGATCGAACTGATTGAAGTGGGCTCCACTCCATTATTCCAGGCATAGGTTGACAACAATACAGATAAGCTGATCAAAGGAAAGCATACCCAACCCATCAAATTTTTTGCCTTCAATATAAAAATGAATCCAATTTCTATTATGTAATTTAGGCAAGATTATTATGTTAACCTGAGTAAATTTGAAGTTTTTTGGTTTATTTAGCAATAAATATCCAATAAATATTCCCAAACAATAGGGACCCAAATGTTGATAAAACGGGAAATAACCATATTTTAGATGATTAGAGACATAACTTTAAAATATATTTTGTGAGAAATTTTGATTAATTGTGAAAATCGACAAAATCTCACTCAATATTAATGGAGTGAATCTTAAGTATTGTTGGATACAATTCTTTGTGATAAGTCATTAGAGCCGAACATATTATCGAAATTATCAGAACTGTTCCGTTAAGTATTAGACCAAATGTTTTATTCCTTTTGGAGAACAGAATAAAATTATAATTAATTGAAAAATGATTTCTTATATAATGTTTTGCTTAAAGAAAATGAGTCTCAAGTCTTATCTATAGTATAGAAAATGCATTCATTATGGCTTTCCCTACCAGTAAAGCGCTAACAAAATGATAATAGCGCTCAAAAACAACTGGAAATCAGCGCTGATGTACCAAGTTGGGAAGAGGCACTGAACAAATTGAATAATGATTAATGTTGATCGATCAAACTGTTTTTGCGTGCAATTTAATGCATCATTTACTCACAATATCAGCAAGGTCAGACCAATTATTGATCAAAAGTAATGTTTTCCACCAATTATTTTGACAGCTTTTGGTTACGTATTCATCAGTTTTGTCATCGATCAGAATCGGACCTCAAACCGACAAAATCAATACTTAGTCTTTGAAATAGATGTGCAAGCTCATAAGTTATATCATATTATCTCGTTTATAACTTTTAGAAAAAAAGAATCTAGAGATTATGGTTGCCTAGCACATTTAATCTAATAATAATAAGATTAGTATCTGGTTGTCTGAAGATTAAAGATTTGGACATTTTGTCAACTGATTTATCGATAATAACTTACCGGTAGTAAAGAGCGGCCAAACAAAGTTTATGGCTATTACTCCACTAAGAGTTGGGACAATTCTATATCAATGACATAAAGTCGATAAATTGTTTTTCTAGTATAATAGACTCTTGTAATAAGTTTTTGTATACCTCACCAATCGATGCAAAATCAATAGAATTATAGTGAGTTTTCCATTCCTTTTCTCGATTAGCGGTAAAGTTATATAAATAAATAATAATCCGCTAAAATTTATATTAATTTATAAATTCATTTAATTAATTGATTTAAATCGTATTTTAATTGAAATACCTAATGAAGAAAAATGTTTCCACTATTGGCCATCCATTACATACAAATTGAAACATTAATGATTGTGGTACTTCTCTTAAACTGTATAGATTTTCTGTAAATTTATTTAATTAATTAATTGGTGAAACAATTAGTCTAATTAATTGAAATCTGACTATAGTCAATCACACCTATATGTTCGGTGGATTCTATCAAATCCAATGGACTTATAGTCAGATTTCAATTAATTAGACTAATTGTTTCACCAATTAATTAATTAAATAAATTTACAGAAAATCTATACAGTTTAAGAGAAGTACCACAATCATTAATGTTTCAATTTGTATGTAATGGATGGCCAATAGTGGAAACATTTTTCTTCATTAGGTATTTCAATTAAAATACGATTTAAATCAATTAATTAAATGAATTTATAAATTAATATAAATTTTAGCGGATTATTATTTATTTATATAACTTTACCGCTAATCGAGAAAAGGAATGGAAAACTCACTATAATTCTATTGATTTTGCATCGATTGGTGAGGTATACAAAAACTTATTACAAGAGTCTATTATACTAGAAAAACAATTTATCGACTTTATGTCATTGATATAGAATTGTCCCAACTCTTAGTGGAGTAATAGCCATAAACTTTGTTTGGCCGCTCTTTACTACCGGTAAGTTATTATCGATAAATCAGTTGACAAAATGTCCAAATCTTTAATCTTCAGACAACCAGATACTAATCTTATTATTATTAGATTAAATGTGCTAGGCAACCATAATCTCTAGATTCTTTTTTTCTAAAAGTTATAAACGAGATAATATGATATAACTTATGAGCTTGCACATCTATTTCAAAGACTAAGTATTGATTTTGTCGGTTTGAGGTCCGATTCTGATCGATGACAAAACTGATGAATACGTAACCAAAAGCTGTCAAAATAATTGGTGGAAAACATTACTTTTGATCAATAATTGGTCTGACCTTGCTGATATTGTGAGTAAATGATGCATTAAATTGCACGCAAAAACAGTTTGATCGATCAACATTAATCATTATTCAATTTGTTCAGTGCCTCTTCCCAACTTGGTACATCAGCGCTGATTTCCAGTTGTTTTTGAGCGCTATTATCATTTTGTTAGCGCTTTACTGGTAGGGAAAGCCATAATGAATGCATTTTCTATACTATAGATAAGACTTGAGACTCATTTTCTTTAAGCAAAACATTATATAAGAAATCATTTTTCAATTAATTATAATTTTATTCTGTTCTCCAAAAGGAATAAAACATTTGGTCTAATACTTAACGGAACAGTTCTGATAATTTCGATAATATGTTCGGCTCTAATGACTTATCACAAAGAATTGTATCCAACAATACTTAAGATTCACTCCATTAATATTGAGTGAGATTTTGTCGATTTTCACAATTAATCAAAATTTCTCACAAAATATATTTTAAAGTTATGTCTCTAATCATCTAAAATATGGTTATTTCCCGTTTTATCAACATTTGGGTCCCTATTGTTTGGGAATATTTATTGGATATTTATTGCTAAATAAACCAAAAAACTTCAAATTTACTCAGGTTAACATAATAATCTTGCCTAAATTACATAATAGAAATTGGATTCATTTTTATATTGAAGGCAAAAAATTTGATGGGTTGGGTATGCTTTCCTTTGATCAGCTTATCTGTATTGTTGTCAACCTATGCCTGGAATAATGGAGTGGAGCCCACTTCAATCAGTTCGATCTTATACTCGAGTCTGAGTCGCACAGTTTGGTGCACTGGTGTCGCTTGGATTACATACAATTGTTGTGTTGGAACCGGAGGTTCATATCATTGATACCAACAAATATGAATGTATTGATTACTCGAATCAAATCTATATCTTTGTTGTTAGGAATCGTTGAACGGATTCTTTCACATCCAATGTTTGTGCCGTTGAGTCGACTGAGTTTTGGCACATATTTGAGTCAATTGATTGTTATATACATAATATTCTTCACCAGAAAGTCAGTCATATATTGGACTCACTTTGATTTCGTGCGTAAAAACATGTCAACCGAAAAGACTTTTGCCTAAAATTTGATTCCTTTTAGTTATGCGATGGAATTCTTACAATTATCTTAAGTAATGTCATGTCTTTAGTGGTATATCTCTTATTGGAAGCGCCGTTCAGTAATTTAGAAAAAATTCTTTATTTTAATGAATGCAAAGGTTTTAACAAAACTCAGAATAAATTGAAAAAAAGAGAAGAATTCAATAATAACGACACAAATAATCCGATTTCTTCAGCAAATGTGTCACATATTTTACACATGACTAAAATGTAAAAGACTGGGTTAAAAAAGATTTTACAAGATAACAGTCTTACGATAAGACTCTTACCTATGATTTTGTTTCAAACTTTGTATCGAATTATTGCAATAAATCTTAATTTTCTCATTAATTTTGCCAAAAATCACACAAAATGTAAGAAAAGGTCAACTTTTTTATTGACAATGAATTGCAAAAAAACAAAAGTGACTTAAACTCATAAAAAAATAATGATTGGAGTGATTGTAATGATAGCACTGATGTCAAGTCATTATATCCTCAATTAATTACAATAGAGTACAATATATTGAATGTCTCCAAATATTAACCAAAAAAATGATAAATTTTGTGAAAATTAATAACGAAAATAATGATCTGATTTATTAAAATCGATGGAAAAGAATCAAAGATCACCTAGCTACGATCAAAAAGCCACAAATGATATCATATTTCATGTTACACCAGATCAGGGTTGGGCCTGGGTAATATCAATTGCTTGTGCCTGTATTAATGGCATAACCTTCGGTTTGATGCGATCTTATGGCGTCTTATTCTTTACAATACGAGAAAATTATAAATTATCGCGAGAATCTGCATCTTGGCCATTCTGCTTATGCACTGCATTTACACATTTATCTGGTTAGTTTTAAGGTTAATATTTAAGTAAAATAAATAAATTTTTAAACCTAGGTCCTGTGGCCGGAATACTTCTTTCTACTTTTTCGATGCGAGTCATTGTATTCATGGGTTCTTTAATGGCGGCCATCGCTACCAGTCTTTGTTATTTCGCAGATTCTATAATAGAAATTAATATTTACATTGGAATTATCCAGGGTATTTTTGTTATGTTAAATTGATGGTTTAATTAATTTTAAATTGGAATACAGGGTTTGGAATCGGTCTGTCATTTATGCAAACACCAGTGATTTTAGCGCAATATTTTCAAAAGTACCGTGCCACTGCTACTGCTATTTCATACGCGGGCGGAACCATCGGTTCATTTATTTTCCCTCCGATTTTGGAATATATTCTGGGCGAATATGGACTCAACGGCTGTTTCCTAATAATCGGTGGAATTATGTTAAACGCACTGCCATTTGCTCTTATGTTAAGACCGGCCATTCCCGAAGAAAAAGTCGATAAATTAATAAGAGGAGTGCAAAAACAATTTTCTACGACCACTACTACTACTAAGAAAGAACGGGCCATCGCTTTGTCTGAACTGAAAAAACAATCGCAGGAAGTAATGGCAAACAATAATACCCATCGAAATGAGATTCACTTGCTCATTGTCAAACATAAGTGCAATTGTGATCGTTATTCGATCCAAAGTGAAAACACAGACGACAAAAAATATTTGAACCAAGAGTATAATTATGTGACAAAATCATTGATAAGAAGTACAGAAATTCTTGAAAAGAGTTTTGAAACTCTCTATGAATTGAGAAAATTTATGACAGACTACGAATGTATTTGTATTCTTAGACAAAAATACTTAGAAGAAAAAGTAATGATTGATTTTAATGATAAAGCCTGTCAGACAGAAATAGTAGCAAGCAAGTTTCAACAGAATATCCAATTAATATACTCTGTGATAAATAATCCATTGTATTTGATTTTGACCTTAACTCACATCAGCTTTCAGTGGGCGTAAGTCTTAACTATAGTTATAATAACAGATAAACTCTTTTTATTTAAATTTAATCAAGAACTTGTTGTGACAGATGGATGACCCACCAGATGGTTATCATTGACTTTTCCATTGACAGAGGGATGTCCTCCACTAAAGCAGTAATACTTTTGAGCACTTTCGCTGTCGCAGATCTATTCGGAAGACTGACCTCTGGTTTGTTGGCAGACAAACGTTTGATCAGAAAGAGAAATATCGTTTCAATTTGTATTCTTTTGATCGGATTCTTGATATTCATGACACCGACTGCCCAAACATTCAGAATATTACTCATAATGACAATAGCTTTGGGTTTTGTCAGCGGAAGTATTATTGTGTTATTCAGTATACTTACGATGGAATACGTGGGTCTACGGCGACTCCCCATAGCTTTGGGAATTTCTGCACTATTAGTAGGGATCAGTTCACTATTTCGACCCTTTCTTATCGGCTATTTTAGAGATACATTTTATTCATACGACGGTTTGTTTCATTTTGTGGGAATTTTGGCGCTGTTGGCTGCACTTCTTTGGCTGTCTGAGCCCTTCGCCAGATTATGGGTACAGCGAACGCGAAAATATGGTCATGGATTCAAGACTAGTGTCGTTTGAAAGAAACGAGTAACAAGGGAAATGAGCAAGTTACTTCATTAAAACAGTAAGATTACAAAAAAATAATAAATTTTAAAAAATCACTCATTTTTCAGATAAAATCGTTTTAAATCTATCGGTAATAGTCTATCAGCGAAAAATTGCCACAATTTGATCTTGTACCATAGAAGAAAGTTGGCTGATGATTAATGGTTATTTATGGTGATTAATGGTCCTGATATTCAGATTTGTTAATTCAGATGTGGTTACTTGTGTTGTAAAATATTCGTTTAATCATATCTTCAATTAATTAAATAATGCAAAAATCTTATTCAACAAATGCCTTGATAATTTAGTTATTGAAACATAGTTTATGAGAACCAATATAAAGACCAAGAGTGTTTAAAAAATTTATCAATTATTGGTTTTCACTCAAAAATGCCTAAAATAATAAACTTAAATAAAATTTTTAATTAATTATTAATTAAATATAATTTAAATTTAATTAAAACCCGAATTTCCCGAATATTGATTTCTGAGTGAAAGAGATAAGACCTCTACTGAGTCTACTCTCAGATCTCTAACAATGAAAATGTTGAGCGCCTTCTGGCGAACAGTTAGACATTGTATTCATTTGTTGTCTAAAGTCTTATCCATTTTTGTTTAATTTGTGGTAATTTTTGCATAAAATCTGTTCAAATGATGTCAGATCTGAGCCGCGACGTGAAGAACGAAGACTCTTGTAATACAGAGGGAGATACTGACAGTAATGGTGACGGAATCGGTGACGTTTGCCGCGACTTCTTGAGAAATGTTTGTCGCAGAGGCAACGCCTGCCGTTTCCGACATCCCGACCCCTCAGAGGCAGAAGAGTTGGGCAAAAAGATTGAATATATTTTTTGTCACGACTATCAAAACAGAGAGTGTCGGCGACAGAACTGCCGATTCCTTCACTGCACTAAACAGGAAGAAGAGGTTTACCGCTCGACAGGAAAACTGCCGCAACACGTTTTGGACAAAATGGCACAAAACAAGGCATCGGAATTGGCTCAGAGTATGGCCTCAAATGTGCCCATTTGTAAGGACAACTTGAAAGGCGAGTGCAGACGCGGCCCCGGGAGGTGTAAATTCAGACACGTTTCGCAATCAGAGTATGAGATGGAAATGTCTCGCAATCATCACTCGTCTGACCGCCACTCGAATCGGTTTGAGAGCCATTCTGTGCGCAATCAAATGCATAACTCTTTTAATTCCAATACATTTAATGAGACGTTCCCATTAC
>JAQGCE010000633.1:0-11320 GCA_034699185.1 Eupelops torulosus
GAAATATCAACCACTCTTTAATTTGAGTTTATGAAAAAAATACAAATGTAGATTATATAAATATAGCAAGCTAAATGTAGTCTGTTATTCACCCAATCATTATAATCGTGAAAACTGATTTTAAAAACTTTTGCAAAAAAATTTAAAAAAAAATTCTATCTTTATTTAATTTTCATTTAAATTTTAAAATTGATATCAGACCTGGAATTCATTGTGATGTTAATTAGACATTTGACTTGCTTATTTTATATTTCGAAATTAGACTTTGAGATTAATAAAAAACGAAGAAATTCTTAAGTTATTGAGTCATAGAACAGTAACTTTATTGCAAAAGCGTTTGAATTAGCCTTGGGCTCTGTCTGCCAAACATTTCCTTTGAATTAAGACTTTATTGGATAGTCAGATGATTACAGTCTTATTGGACAAGTGATCGACGCTTTCAATTAATTATATTATTTTCAGATCGTTTAAACTTTGAATAAAAGTTAAATATTTTGACACAAATTACTTGTTATCTGTTGAAGAAAATAAATGAAAATTTGGTTATCAGGAGTTCACTAAGTGAACTTGCACATTTTGCTCATTTCAAATAATTGATGATAAGTCAATTTTGGCTGAATTTCATTCACTTTAAAAAGATTTAAAACTCAATTTAGACAAAAATATTTCTAAAGGTTTGTATCGATTTTTTGTTACTCTAATCCATCATTATATTCATTTTATCTTGGTTTACCAAGATATTGTCTACTCAATCCAAATTCAATACACAATTATAAACATTTCATGATTACATGAAAATATTAGCCATGCTCATATTTGCTTTTCATAAATGGGAATGGTATGAATAAAAACCTAAATATTGTGTTTACTCAATACTTAAATAAATAAAACGTCAATCAATGAAACGAATGAGTAAATTGAAGGCTTGAAAAAAATTATGGCCAGAATTTGGATTTTCAATCAATATTTACTTTGAAATAAACAATGGTTTGAAATATAATATAAATAATATTAATAATAAGCTTAGAAAACATTATAGTAGAATAAAATAACACGAAATAAAATAGTAATGGTCTTGGACAAGTACAAGTACAAGTAAATGCATTATTATGATTGATAATAGTGAGCGTTAACTCACATTGCATTAAAGTAGCATATTTTTATATTTTCCTCTGGGCTTACATCGATTTAAATTTATTTAATATATTATATTATAATTCAAAATAATATAATAATAAATAAAATGTTTGAAAACTTGAGAAAATTTTTTGAATACTTATTCGATCAAAGAATAAACTGATAACATTTGAAAGAGGGTTCAATTTAATATGTTTTAAAGTAATTTAATTCATTCATTCAATGGATTCCAATTCAAAAACTAAATTTAATCATTTTATTGTTGATTGACACAAAATAAATTTTCAAGAAACCTATCAATCAGTTTCATTTGGATTTTCAACAAATAATCCAAAAGAAATTGATTTCTTATTATAAAATTAGAATTGTCAGCCTGCAAACTGATGGCATTTAAAAGATAGAACCATTTGATTGGAGTAAACATTTGAATTTCAATTGAAATTCGAGAATTTTGTGCTCAGAATATCTTAATTTCATTTGATATTTGAAAACAATTTAAAGTTTGGTAAAAGAGAGAGAAATTTAAAATCCTTCTAAATTTTCATAGAATGCTTTTATTGATCTAAGTTTCAAGAACATTCCAATTTTCTCAAATGCTTGTAATTTATATTTGCGGTAAAATAAGAAATTTTTATGAAATTTCATTTTTCATATTTTCAATTCACTAAATATTATATCGAAATATAATATAATATAAAGTAATCGAAAACTCAAAGCTTTGAATATTATTTCAAAACAGAATTCATATGAAACACAATGGATATGAAAAATGGATTTCGATTCGTATCAAAAAATTGATTTTTTTATATAATAAATCAGTGCTAACAGAAACGTAAAACTGATACTCCCAATACTATTGATGCGCAAGGTCTTAAACTCTTGCAACGTATAAAAACAATCAAGAACAAATATATGGAATCGTTTTCTTTAACTATTTTCTTAAAAATAACTATTTTTTGAAACACAATATCAGAAAATTGGAAAAAAGTTTAGATATCCAAACGATAAGCAATTTAAACCCCCGTTGAAAATATTTTGAAAATATACAAGTTATCTGTTAGTCGAAAAATATTTTTATTCTTATTTTCATGTATTGTCAGTTGTATTACAATAATATTACATCTTTTTATATAAAAGAGAAGATGTCTTCCATTGATTGTGTGTTTGACTAAAGAGTGAAACACAACGAGTAAAACGCAAAATGAATTCAAAGCTAATTGGTTTAAATTTTCCAAAACTGTCTTTTGAGAAAATAACTCAAAGTTTGCAACAATTGAATAGTTTTTTAGAAGTTTGATTCAATAGATAAGTCGACATTAGTTGAGTCGAAGACGTGATAAATGTTGGAAAAAATTGTTTATCCCTTTTATATTTGAGTGTAAAATAATTTCTGGAGAAACAAAATTGTTTTAATTTGTTTCACGAATACTGTCAACCATTTTAAACATTTTAATGGAAAAGCTTTCATTAATTTTGACAAAAAAAGAGAACTGTTTGAAAAGCAAAACAATTATCAGTTTAAAGACAACACTGAGAGCCAAACAGTTGCTGACATTTCCCTTATGAACCCCAATACTATCAAAACTATAGAATTACTGCATCGAAAGAAAACAAAATAAAATTTTCATTTCCACTAATAAAAACATGAAAACTCAGAGAACAGAATAAACACAATTTTCGAATAAATATTTAAGTTTTCGTCCGACGAGTTTTGAGTTTATTTCAATTTTATTTATTTGCATAAAACAAACAAAAAGATCAAAGATATAAAACATAAACAATATTTATGATTCTATTTACTATTAATAATAACTTATTATTAATTCAATAAAAATACTTTTTAATCCATTAAAGAATGTTTAGATTCTAAGTATTTATTACCGTATTACCCCGGAAACAGCTGCATGCCGGTAAAAACTGAGTTTGAGGATACTGCCGGTAAACCTCTGGATTAACGGCATGCCGGTATAAATGAATAAAATTCCCATTTTTACAATTGAAATAATAATTAGAAAAACTTGTATCAATAAATCAAAAATTTAGTACTGTACACTCGTCAGTACTGTACACTCAGAAAGTATTGATTACTGAAACACTATTCGCCACCTATTTTAGCAAGTGTGCAACTTTTGAATTTGTGGAGTGCCCTGATAATTGAATCGATTTAATGGCTGGACTCAAGTTATTCATATGTTAGACTTATCCGATAAACCCTTCTTCAATAATTGGATTAAAAGCTAATTTGTACTGGACTACTATCGTTTGTCCCGATTATAATGAATTGGATGAACTGGTAGTTAGTAGTAGTATTGTACCAATAGTAGTACAATATTTCAACAAGCTAGTAAATAAAATTACAATGACTTGAGTTTTATTTATAAATCAAATTTTAAGTGTTTTAAAATTTAAATAAAATAAAATCTAATATTAACCAGGCATGCACAAGGTTCTCGAACTTAGGGGGGATTTAGGGGGAACTTTTTAAAAATGCTCAAAATGCCTCAAAATACATTTTTAATGAATTTTATGTGAATTTATTGAAGAAAATATACTATAATCATGAATTATAAGCAGTTTATTCAAAAAATAGACCAAATTGATCATTTTTTGCCTAAAATTAATCAAATAATCCTCAAAATAATAGTTTTATTATGATTATCCCTTGTTAATTGATTGATTATAACTTATAATTTGATAATATTTTGTTTTAAAACTTATTTTTAACATTTATAGTTACTTTATGAATTGAATTTGTTAAAATTTTGCCACCCCGCTTCACGCGGCAGCAAAATTTTCGATAGGGGGCCTATTAGTTTTCGATCTTAGGGGGATATTTTGAAAATCCCCCTTGTGCATCCCTGATATTAACTATTATTATATTAACTAATAATTATTATTATTTAATCAATTACTTTGAGTTTAAAATTTTTCAAGATTAAAACGGTTGGGGGTATTAAACACAAATAACTTACTATATATATATATATATAGTTGTATATCTATATATATATATATATATATAGATTCCACTTTCTTCCAGTAACTAAAATAAAAAAACAACCCTCGAGTCCAACCATTAAACTTCAAGAACATAGAATTACTGTAGTGTTGATCAATCTGTCAAATGTCAGCTGGTCAATTTTTAATCAATTACTTTTTCTTTAATAGTTGAGTAACAAAAATGGGTAACTCTAGTAATCCTAACTAATAATCCTAATATTTTTATTTAAACATGATGAAAAATCCATTTTTGTTGTAACATGTTGTTCATCAACTTTATGGCGAAAAATCGATTTATTCTGTGCAGATTCCTATTATTGAAATTGTATTCCATTTACATGTTTTCATATTTTCTGAGTATTCGTTTTCATAACATAAATAATAAAAGGAACAAGAAAATCATTATTCCGTTTCTTTGCAGCTTAAATAATAATAATAATAATAATCCATTGAATGATTCAAATGTAAGGCTATGTAAGGCTTCCAATTGGAGTCGAGTTAATTAGAGAATTAATTAGAAAAAAAGAATTGAATTGTAATGAGTTCTAAATGCATTTCATTGATGACCAAGCTTTTTCTTGTTCTGTCAAAAAAGGTGCTTCATTAAGTGAGCACACAGAAGGTGGACTGTATAAGTGATAGTCTCTTTTTAGTATTTGTTCTTTCTTTTGTTTATCTTTATTTTTTGTGATATAAATGTATTAATAAAAATAATAGCTTCGAGGCTTTATTAGAAACTATATACTATATTAATAAATAAATGACACAACAATATGGCCTTCTGTTTATGATTTTGAATTTTTGTCGACAAATATTAGTATTGTCTGACTTTTTCTCATTATTTGTAAGAAATATTTGTTTAACGATTGTATCATTTCATTATTGATGACTAAAGAAAGAGCACTAAATCTGAAGGCTTTTAAGTGTTGGCCCATTCACTTCACGACATGTTTTTCCAAAGAACTTAATGCACATCATTTCTAAGAATTTGCAGAAAGGCACTTTTTACACAACATTTATGATTTGAGGCATACCATAAAAATCAATACTTTGAAGACATATTCAAAATATTCAAAAAGATTTATTATTATTAGTCTTTGGCTTTAAATTTCAAGAGATTCCAATCAAAGAAAAAGTATTTCTAAAAAGTTTCAAAACTAAGTAATATTATTAATTCCCTCAGAAACAGGCCTTTTATATAAGGGATTTCCGATGCCAGCAAAGCTTTATTCTAGCTTGCTCTTATTTGCTTTACATAATAACAACAGAGAGAATCCATAATAAACAAAATAATGTGGAATAAATATTCAATTCTATTCTCAGTCTTCTAATGAATAGTGGGATCACAACTCAAATACATTTCCCTTTTTTCAAACATAAATGCAAAGAAAATATTATATTTCGAGTTAATATAAATATTTATTACTGGATACTTATTACTTATTCCTTAGTAAATCAAGTCACTAATTATTTTCAATACTCAGTTGGGGACAACATTTGATCACTTAGAGCGTTGGACAGCCTAATGATTCAGAAAAAATCGATAGATATAATCAAAAACACTAATTGTCGTTAATTTTTATTGTCTTTTTTGCTTAATTTTTCCTTGCTTTTAATTAATGACAAAATTTGAATTTCGTGTCAATCATTAATTAATTAATTAATTCTAAAATAAATATTTAAATATTGTTTCACTATTTATACTAATTTCTATTATTAAAATATTCCAGATAAAATTTTTTTTATATACCTAAGACTTTCCAATTAATTTTGAGTTTCTTTAGTAAAAGGTTTTTAAAATAAGGTTTGAGTAGATCCTCATTTTAAGCCATAATTTGCAAAATTCTTAAAAACAAATAAAGAATATAATAAATTGTCAAGAATAAAAAAAACTTGTTTTAATAGATATTTTTGTATAAAATTAACGCAAAAAGCTATTTTAAACAGGGACAACCAAGAAGGCTCAGCTAATACCCTTAGAGTTAAAAATTTTCAAAACCCGCCAAGGCATTTGGTTTTGTGCAAAGATTAATTCGATTTAAGATGTATTTATTCTAAATATGAAAATGGCGGTTTCCATCACTAAAACCCTTTTGAATGGTTGAGTTTGGTTATCCTTTTTTTAAAAAAAAATTTAAGTCAAAAGGAGACCAACATTTAATGGAAAGCATTTCATTAAAATACTTTGTAATTCATTTGAGATAAATTCAGAAAAATAGTTTTAAATAATTTTTTTATTCACCACTTATTCAATTAAAATTTTTGTTTAATTATATGCATTAAAGCTTATCTCTAATGAGTTTTTCATTTATATTAAATAAATCGCGAATTAAATCGATTGAATGCGTAAAGAATAAGAAGAGAAAAAGTCAATAGTTTTGTTGGTATTAAAGAATCTGTTTTTGAATGAATAGGAGACTCAGTCGGATGTAAGAGACGCCCACATATGAACCTATAGAGTATTTTAGTGAACCAAAAATTCCTCATTTTATTTTTGATAGAGTTTATATCAACTAAAGAGTAACTTAAATATTAATGGCCCAAAACTGATGACTTTTTCAACTTATTTTAGATCCCAAGTAAAACTCAAAATTGCTTACAGTTTAGTCCATAAAACATCAATTTTTATAACTTATTTATTGCGTTACATATGTTTTCATTAAACTTCATTTTCCAAGTTTTCCATGTTTTTCATCATTTGACACAACTATCACAGCTATCTTTAAACATAACCTAAACATTGTATTCATATTTTTTCAATAACTATATCTCTTTATGATATTAATCAAAATTCTTTAAAAATTGAAAACAATTCTCAGTTCTCTTATTAATATTAAAATATTTTCAATACAACCATTTTTTGTTTCTTCCAAGTCTTACATAATTTCTATATTTGATACAACATTAAAAAGTAATTGAATTTATTCTTGAAATGAATTTCGATCACATATTTTAGTTTCAAAAGAATGTAAATATAAGAATGTATTCGCCTTTTCATACATTCTTTTAATAATATAACTTATATCAGGGATGGGCAAGGGGCGTATATGCTAAATACACCCTCAAATTTTTTGGTGGCAATCAAATTGACCCCCTCCAAAAACACAAAATTTTTAACATTAGCCTATGGAAAAATTCACCCCTTATACCTCCTATTTTTAATTTTTCGGCACTCCCTATTTCGAGAGCTTGTGCATCACTGATTATATAAGTTATAAACGAAATGAAATATATTACAAACGAAAATTAGTTATCAGTTTCTTAAATAGATGTTCTCAATACATGTACTTGCATAATTAAACAACTTGCAATAGGAATTGAAAAATTAATTTATTTTTCAAAGAATTCAAATATTAAAAATGTTGCAAAATTACGCACAATTTAAACGCCGAACACATGAGCAAAATAATAGAGATCGTCAAATGGGGTGAGGTTGTCCAAGTCACATTTATAGGAAGAAGATCACCATTCTTTGATGACCGCAATATTATTAATTTTTCAAAATATTAATTTAAATCTGATAATAAGACTTTGAAGTGTTTAACAGAACTTATATAACAATTATCATTATTTTTATTAAAAATTATATTGATTTTCAATATCAAATTGAATTTCCTATTTTGACAATAGAAACATTGTACTTGGGTATTTTTATTTACTAACTTTATTAACTCAATTCAATTAATATTTTATAAAAAAGTAACCTTGTTGAATTTTATAGATAATACTAATAATAATTATTAAATAACGAAAAGATGTCTCAACTTTGGGAGGAGCAGTTAATTGTGACCACCACTCAAACTATTTCCATGATGTGTAACAATAGTTTGGATTTGAGTGAAAATGAGATGGAATTGTGTGAAAATATAACTGAAATATCTGATAATTTCAACGAAATGGCAGCGATGGCCACAACACTCAGCATTTTGGTTCCCATTCTTTTCGGGATTATAGTAATTGTGGGACTATTTGGCAACGCTCTGGTCGTTATTGTAGTCGCCTGTAATCCTCAGATGCGTTCGACTACAAACCTATTGATAATAAACTTGGCCATCGCTGATCTTCTTTTCATTGTGTTTTGTGTGCCGTTCACGGCGTGGGACTACGCCTTTTCCTTCTGGCCTTTTGGCAACGTTTGGTGTAAAATAGTTCAGTATTTGATTGTGGTCTGTGCCTACGCCAGTATTTACACAGTATGTCCATATTTTTGACATTTATTATATGCATATTTGATTATATTTGAAAGATTGCAACTTGCAAGAGTAATCCCGTTAATTGGCCCCAAATTAACTAAATTTGCAAATAAAAACATGAAAAGTGTGTTTCCGATTAAATAAATAAAACTTTAAGGGGAATATTATGAGTTTTAAAACATAGGGAATTTCCTCAAAGAGGGCATTTTGGCTAGACAACAGACCCTCTTGACTATCATTGTCTAATTCCTTTCAAGTCTATTGATAGTTACTATTGATATATATATATATATTAAATTAGATTTACATATAATTGAATCGGAAAACAATTTTATTAAATGAAAGATTAGTTATATTCAGGGCTGCACAAGGGGGACAATCAAAATATTCCCCCTAAAGTCGAAAATTTGGGCAAAATCCCCCTAAAATCAAAAACCGGTAGGCCCCCCTCCATCGAAAATTTTGCTGCCGCACGAAGCGCGGCGGCAAATTTTTACCCAATTTTATTTAAAAAGTATCTGTAAATGTGAAAAATAAGTTTTCAAACATAATATTATAAAATTATACGTTAGAATCAATCAAATAACAAGGGATAATCATCATAAAACTATTATTTTGAAAATTAGTTGATTGATTTTAAGCAAAAAATGATCAAATTGGTCTGTTTTTTTAAAACCGCTTATTAATCATGATTATCTTATATTTTCTTCGATTAATTAACGTATAATTCATGAAAAAAATAATTTTTAGCCATTTTAAGGCATTTTGAGTCATTTACAGGCATTTTGAGCGTTTTTGAAAAGACCCCCCTAAAGTCGCGGACCTTGTGCACGTCTGGTTATATTAATATTTATTTATTCGAAACTATTTGTGGTTAATATAGATTAACCTAGTAGGTATTATTGATAATAATAATAATAATAATACTTATTGCAATTGACAGCTGGTGCTGATGTCTTTGGACAGATATTTGGCTGTCGCCCATCCAATAGAATCGATGTCAATTCGTACTGAAAAGAACGCATATTATGCTATATTTATCACCTGGATTACAATCATCTTGGCCTGCATTCCTGCACTCATAGGCCATAAAGTAATTTCATTCAAGGACTCCGACGAATCCGTTTGTCTTTTTTCGATCGAGGAATACAACCATTCCTTATATCAAATATGCTTTTTCCTGTCCTCTTATGTAATCCCGATTTCAATTATACTAATATTATACGTACTTATGCTGAAACGTCTCTGGTTTGGAGCCGTTCCGGGCGGACATATGAGTGCTGAGAGCGTACGCTCTAAGAAAAGAGTCACTCGAATGGTTGTTGTGGTCGTTATTATATTTGCCTGTTGTTGGTGTCCAATACAAGTGGTTCTTGTGCTCAAAAGTTTTGGTCGATATGAAATCGATACTAAAAGACTTGTCATACAAATTGCAGCACATATTCTTGGTAAGTTTATCCCTACAATTTTGTCTAACCCTAAGTTAGACTTTAATCTCATTTATTCAAAAGAAGACAAAAAACTGATGAATAGAAAATATAAAGCCTTTTATCTTATCTAAAAAGGACTATTAATTAATCAAGATCATATCTGCTTTATATTCAATAGTATTCAAGTGATGACTGTGCACTCATTTACACTAATATTTTATTTGTATTTCTTTCCTGAACAGCATATATGAACAGTTGTGTTAATCCAATTTTGTGAGTAATGAGTCCTTTACTGAAATCAAATTAATTATTTGTTTTTGTGTTCAGATATGCGTTTTTATCGGAAAACTTTCGGAAAGCTTTCCATAAAGTGATTGTTTGTAACCAAAGACAATCTTTTCAAATGAGAAGTGAACGGATGGATAGGGAAACTACAGTCGGCACCTGTTTGAACAAAACCAATAAAGTTATTAACGGAAATGTTTAAGATTGAGAGTAACACTGAGAGCTGATTAATGTTGAGGACCGACAGAGTGGTAAAAACAAAGTTCAGTCCCACTGTCGAACACAAAACTGAATTACTATAAGTTATTAAGCTAAATATCTTGATTAACAACGGCTAAGAGACTTCCAATGGGTGCCAAATGACTTTCCAAATGCTTAAAGAACAGGGTTTTGACGGCCTCTCAAATATTTTAATATATGAATCGTTGAAATCATTTTTTTCTCTTCAATTCTAATGTTTGAAAGAAAAAGTAATGTTATATTCATTGAAATATTTTGAAATTTCAATCCTAAGGGATAGGTATCTGAACTGTCAAAAGGACTATATTCCGCGTAAAATTATAAAAACAAAAGTTTATTGATTTTTGCCAAGAATAAAAATTATTACAATATTCACAAAATGGAGATTTGGTCGAATGCATCGCATTTTCATAAAAAACAATTTATTTAACAATAAGTCCATTGCTTTTGATTTGTCTGTGTTTTGCAAATTCGTATCATTAAATAAATTTAAAATACGAAAAGAAAGACAAAACTAACCAAAACCTCTTCAATGAAAAAAAGAATTTAACAGAACTTTTTATTAATCTCTAGCCTTGCTCATCTTTACAATCAGCAAATTTTCTTAAATTTAATATTATTTCCATTAAATCGTGTCTAAACTTTGTCAATCAAATTAGAAATCGTCTAAATTAAACAATTTATCTAGACCTCCCTCTAGGGAGATTTTGGCTGGGTCCCCCTTGGTCATCACTGGTGTTACAATGTAATTAATAAATCAAATAGAGAATATTGTTTAGGCTAAGGCTATTGTTTACCTAGAAAGGGTTTAAAAGTTTTTGAATTTAGCCAAAATTGGGTTTAATATGAAAGTGATAGTTTGGTTTGGTTCGGCAATTTCACCTTTCTAAGGTCGTGAACCTTAGAAAAAACCTGGTTTCTTTTGAAAGTAAAAATGATTTTTGAACAAAAAGGATAAAGCTTTCTCATTATAATATCAAATAGATGATACAAAGTTAATGTTAACTTGTAATAAGAGTAACTATTAATCAAAAT
>JAQGCE010000634.1:0-11319 GCA_034699185.1 Eupelops torulosus
TTTTTTGAAAAATCCCCCTCCTATATCCCCCCTAAAGTCGCGGACCTTGTGCACCCCTGTTCTTAACTAATAATGGTTTTAAAAATATCGACTTCTAGTGAATTAGATTTGATTTTCTTTGACATTATTCCTGACATTCGTTACATTTCTAAGAATTCTAAACGAATTTCAAAGAATTTTAATGCATTTGAAATCCCAAACAGATTTATAAATGTCTTCAAAGCCTTAAATTAGATTTTTGTCTCTCGTTTACGAAACAGAAGAAAAACTTCATTCAATTCTCATTCACTGAATGTGAATATGAATTGATTTTCTTTCTCTTCTAATTTATTGTACACTTAACTAAATTACTGTTAAAGGCTTTCCTTATATTTCATTCAAATTTATCAAATAATACAACGGTTTTCTAATTAGTGTTGTTTTCATTCATTAACGCTATTCTCATTCTTCAGGTTATAATGAACAAGAAAAATAAGCTTGCTAATTTTGATTAAATATTATCATATAATTTAATAGAAATATTTGACAGATTCTATTGCTTTCTTTGATTGCCTTTCTTTCGCATTCCTTATAAATCATTTTAGCAAGATCATTTTAAATAGAAAAGTGAATTTATTGATTGAGGATATTTGAGAAATTGATTCACCTTTCACTGAATCCAAAAGTTAGTGACGTAAAAGGATATAAACATTCTTTCTTTAATTAAATAACTAATTAATTAATTAATGCCAGGGTTGGTCAAAGCACTCGATATGTGCGCGGAAATAAACTATTTTACTTTAATTTTTGGCTTATTGGTTATATTTGACTAAATTAAGCTTAAATTATCCTTATCCAATTTAAGTCTAAAGCAGAGATAACCAAGGGGGTCAGCTCAAAAACCCTTGTCTTCGAAAATGTTGGGACCCCCCCCCCTGTTTTTTAAAGCGCCAAAAGCACCCCTCCTTGAAAATTTCAATTCAAAAATTGACTAAAAAAATTAAGACATTTGTATTTTAATAGGTTTTGAGCCATAAACTAATGGTAAACTCACATATAAAAGGCATAAACGATTAAATTTAGACCATTTCTATGGGGTTTAAAACTAAAAATCTATTAAAATGGCCCTTTTTATAGTTATTTTGATGATTTTTGGTGAAAATTGATTTTAATTTGAAATATTATTAGCTATTTGTCGAAAAAAAATTACGAAAATAGACAAGGAACTATGAGAAGACATATCAAAACTTAGTTACTCTGGAATTTCAATATTTTTGACTAATATACTCGGAAGCATTATGCTAGAGCCTATGACCATTCTTGCCAAATTTAGGGAGTTGCCCTAGGCCAACCTTGATTATAGGTCATTAATATAGGGATTAAGATTTGTGGAAATGTAATGTTTGTAAAAATTTATTTAAATGAAATATTAATCGATTGATTGATTGATATATTATTTGTTAAGCAACCGAATAGTATTGCGAATCAGCACAAGAGCATAATGCAAGGGGACCAGATCCTTGAGATCAATGGACAAAATGTAAGAATGCATACCTAACCCTTTCAAAGCATTAAATGTATTAATATTACATCAATTACTTAATGTCTGTCAGATAACGAATACTTTGTATAATTGAATATCTGTTTCATTACTTCTGTTTATTTGATTGAAAGGTTCGCGAAAGCAATCAAAAAGACGTCTCACAGATATTGTGCGCTTTGGACGGCGCTATTGTCTTATTATTAGGAAGAGTGCCATCACTTTCTGAATCTATCAAGGAGTGGGCACGACGTAAGGCACAATTAATTCTTAGAGCGCGGACCAGCACCTGGTCGTCATCAGTTGGCAATTGTAATGAAAAACTACAGACACAACGTCCGAGTCTGCCCGTCAATAAAGACCAGTCCTTTTTCCAAGTGAATGCATTGTCACCAGAAAGTGATATGTTGTCAACAATATTGCCCCCATGTCTTTTCCAATCCATCACTAATACAATGACTGACTCCGATCAGCAAATTATGAGCAGAAGCTCTTCACTCAGGAGCCAAAAAAGATTAAGTATTGTAGCAGAAGATTCCAAGATAAGAGAGTCTATGGACAGCACTACTGAGCAAGACAATGAACAAGAGAATATACCGATCGATAATCACACGAATCAGTCAAATGATACGGATATTCATTTATTGCCATCAATTAAAGTAACGGAATTTTGACCAAAATATGACAAAATCAGTGCAATTATTTGTGGAATAAGAGCTTTATTTTATTAATTAAAAACGAAATAATGCTATCAATCAAATCAATTACCAAAAATATATCCATATTTTTAGTAATAATTAAATTTTTAGTAAAATATGTTAAGTATTTTAGGGCTTAGACATCAAATATTCAACAAAATTATCCCATTTTATACTTTTGGACCTTTGAATGAATGAATATTTTTCTTATAAAAAAAATATACCAAATATGAGACCAAAAAATTATCATTACTTTAATGCTTCAAAATTTGCATTTTTGACAAAAGCTTTCGCCAGAAAACAACAAATAAAGCAAATAAAAAACAAAAAATTAACTGAAAAACAGACAAAATTATAACAAAAGGCACTTAATGTGTAATAAAATTCTGTAGACTAACGACAATTCAAACAGAAATGCAATACATTGGATAAGAGCACAGAATATCTAAAGAATATTCGTTTCTCCTGACGACTGCTTCACTCAAATAATGTTATTATTTTTTATGATTTCCATCCTTTTTTCAATACATTTCGGATCAAATTTCTGATAATGGATTACAGAATATTAAACCAGTTTTTGGAGTAATTTATTTGAATGTCTAACTCGTAGTCAAACATTTTCTGTATTTTAGTCTAAATTGAGAAAACACTTTATATCTTCAAAAAAATATTCAAAATTATTATTATTATTATTATTAATATAAACTGAATATAGGTTTCATAAGCATCGAATGTTCAGTTGATTGTAAATAATAATTAGTTTAATTTTAACATGCTTTTTTCTGTTTTATAGACAGTACATAATTCGTTCAAAGAAGGGTTCCGTATCTCAATGGAAACCTGGCTCAAACAAAAAATGGGACTGTTCTCACGGTAGATCGATTCTAAATTGAATAAGAGTTCCAAATATGCAAAAATTATTTTTTAGGTCAAACCAAAAAAGCGCCAGGTCGTTTTAAAGTTTCAAATTACCCAATTATAGCGAAATATTTTTTTTAAATTTATTTTTTTCAAGATGATGTCATTTTTTAAAAACTTTTTGAATTTTAAATATTTCGCTATAATTGGGTAATTTAAATAAACAAATTTCAAATTTTTATATTAAACGGTTTTTGAATTATATGCACCTAAATTTTTTAATTTTAAAATTTTTCAAGATGGCGGCATTTTTTCAAAACTTTTATTTATTTACAAGATTATGCTATAATTATGAAATTTAATTTAGCAATTTGCATGAATTTATCTATAACCGTCTTCAAGTTACAGGCTTCGAATTTTGAAACTTTAAAACGACCTGGCGCTTATTTGGGTTGACCTAAAAAATAATTTTTGCATATTTGGAACCCTTATTCAATTTAGAATCGATCTACCGTGAGAACAGTCCCATTTTTTGTTTGAGCCAGGTTTCCATTGAGATACGGAACCCTTCTTTTCACTTATGTTATAATATGTCAAAAATATTCAAATTTATGTAAAAACCCCGACTTTTATTTGAATTTAGATAAAGAATAAAATAATTTCTGATCAAAACATATAATTTTCTTCAAGTTTTGCTCATTATTTCATAAAAAATTTGAAATTATTTCAAAATTAAATTAAGAATAATAAGAATAATAAAAATAATAAACCAAATTATGTGGACTCAAGTTTAAAGAAATTTCTACTATTTTTAAAATTTAAATGAAGATAATCAGGGTAATTAAAATTGAGACTTTGTTTTATTTTTTTTCAAAGCTCAAATATCAGCCAACATTTAAATTGTGGCAATTATTAAAATTTTCAAAATTAATTAATGAATTATTCATTACTTTCCATATTTTCAAGTCATTAGTGACTTTAAATTTGTTTTATTTCATAAAATTTCCATTCATTTAATTGTATTCATTAGAGAATAAAAATGAATTATTAAAGGCTTTGCTATAAATTCAAGTTGTTTTAAATTTTGAAAATCAATATTTTTAGTCCCTATCAACTTTAGTCTCTACTTAATTTAGTCTACATATATGTTTTTGATGATTTTTAAAGGTAATATTGGATTTCAATTTTGAGCTTGAACAAATAAGAAGATCTTTCATACGTGACAAACAACAAGTAATTTGGTATTAGATTTTGACACTAAAGTTGTGATAAAATGCTTTTCCAATAATTCAAAGGATAGAAAAGTAAAATAAAATTACACTTAATTTTTATATAATTTTTATTTCTATGAATGTTTGGCTCAAAATTTTAGATTCTTCTGAAATTTTCTGATAGTTGAGAGAAATTTCATGTTTTGTGAGATATAATGCAGGAAATGTAAAGCCATAGGAAGGAAAGGAAGGCATTTGTTTTGCTAATGAATGAGAATTTAACTCAAATCCCGTATGAATTCAATTAATCAAAATTCCTTTGAATCAAAAGAGATCTCTATTTCAAAGACAGGAATAATCAGATTTGTATGAAATGGAAGTCAAATCACATTTGCTTTCAACAAAACTCAACAAAATTCAAGTGAAAGACACAAATAGTTAAACGCTTTCTGAGATTTATTTTCTCTTTCAATACATACTTTCATTTTATTGCTTTCAATAACTGAACAAATATTTTACTCAGGAATTTCAAGTGAATCTTTATAATTCATCATGGTATAAATGTCAAAGTTCAAGATGGTCCAATCCATTTATTTTGTGATGAGACACATGTTTTGAATTGTGTAATAATTAAAACAAGTGGTGAGTCCCATCACAATCATTTTAAGATAACTTTTAGCACTGGTTTAGCACTGGTATAGTAAAAGTTTATTTTAATTATTTAATTAAATACAGAACTCAATTAAAATGAAATAAACAAAACAATGCTTTTGTGAGAAATCAAAACAATTGTTTTCTATTCCCAAATCATGTGATTCAATTTCCCTTGTTAATCATTTACCCGTGTCACAGTAACACTGTGTCACTAAGTTAATGTAAAGTTGCCTGTCCATATTTTAATTCTAATTATTCAATTAATTACAATGAAACGCTCAAAGTTCTAATTTTTTAAATAAAATTCTTAAATTACAGATTAACCTTGGTTTAGGTGACCTTTGAAATAAAAGAATTTCAATATAAGTGAGAGATTTTTCATTTAATCTATCTTTTAGCATGTTAACTTTTAGCAGTCATTCAGTTAATAATTTATAAAATTTAAAGAAGATCTAAGTTTTACGGATCAAATCCCAAATGATTTTTTTAATCCTTTCATAAAAGTTATGCATTTAATAGACATATCATATGATATGAATTTAAAATTCAAGTCTTTTCCCTTAATTTAAATAAAATTTTATTCAAAATGTATTCAAAATGTATTCAAACTGAAGTTCAAAGAATTTAAACTCATTTATAATATACGCAAAACTTATATTAATAAATAAGACTTCCTTTAATTAATAAGTATTTATGTAAAATATAATTAATTTAATAAATAAATAAAAACTTAATATAAATAATTAGGATTTGTATAATTAGTTCATTAAAAACAAGAAATGAATTTCCAGACGTTTATGTTATCCAAGATTAGTGATAAAACTCCAAAATATTTAATATGAATATTAAAACGTTTTAATAAATTAAATGTTAATAAATGAAAGAATAAACAGAATTTCCAAACAAAATAATTATCGTTTGTTAGGACTGGAGTACTACTGATCTCAAGTGTCATCAAACGGGAACATTAGATCTGAGGACAAGTAAGTCATTATTAAAGATATATCCAAATATTTTGTGAAAAATAAGCCAATTGAACAGATCTGCTCCCAAACAGCAGAGCAATGCAGTAAACCCTAAGATCAGAACTAATATAGCTATGATTATGTATTTCCAGTTCAATATTCCGATCGCTTCCCAAACACCGAAACCACTTGACTTGTGTCGACTTTCATGCAATTTGTAAATACTATTCAACAAAAACAATATTAAATAAATTGTTTTACAAATTGTAATAATAATAATAACTTACTTATAGACTCTTTGGTCGTAATAATTGGTTATCACAGGCTTTGAATTATTCGAGGCTTTGCTATAATTGTTATTATTATCACTTTCTTTGTCTTTGTTATTATCTTCAGAAGTTGTGAACTTTGTATTCGTTGATTCACCAGAAGAGCCATCATTATTGACATTAGTATTATTATCACCACTTTTAACACACTTATGAAGACATTTATCACAGCGATCGTCCATATCCTGGTCTTTTATTTGAGAGTTGTTTCTAATAAACGCAGTAATCAATTGGGAGATCAAATCCGTAACATAAGAGACTAATTTAAACATCACTATTAACTTCATATTAATGCCTTTCCAGTCAATCAAATTTAATTGTGTTTTGTGTGAAATATGATTCACTTCACTAATGACTGAAAATTTATTATTCATCTCAACTTTGATTCCTGTTTTAATGGAAAGTAAAGTTATCTTTTGTTTATATGAATCGCATTACATATTCTCATTACATATTCTGAATCAGAGGATTGACTCTTGTATTCAAACATAAAAATCGGTTCTAATGTAAATACATTGTGAAAGCCTTTCCATTCTATACTATTAGTGCAAATGAAGGACAGACAATAAAATCAATTTGGTTTGTAGTCATTTGTGATGTTTAGTCAAACCAACTGTGAGAGGACTCCAGTATTTTTCCATTCAAACATATTCTGTGCGCCACTAAACCCAGAGTAAACAACTTTTTGCTCAAAACTGGTATCAATTTTAGTCATTTGGTTTAAATTTAATCAATATTTTGGTGAAGATATGAGTCGAACCCAATTCTGTCGGATCTGTCTGTCAACTGACACTAATCTATTGAATTTGTGTGACTGTAAGGGAACTGTTGGGTACATGCATTTGGATTGTCTCAAAAGGTCAATTGAGACCAGAGTGAACGACATGTGCGAAATATGTAACACCTCATATAGAATCCCTATTATATGGAAAACCCCTGGATGTCTTACTGTTCTCAAACATTTGAGTCGACCACTGCTCATAAGATTCTCTATTTTCGTAATATTCATCGCACTGACCCTTTCTTTATTGGTGACACTTGTCTGGGTCAGTGAGTATCGCCACTGGTATTTAGTTGGACCTGCATGTATAACCTGTGCTCTGGCATTGACAGCCGCCTTCGATGCTTACAAAATAGTATTAGCGCACAGATCACAGGCAGAGCCCATATTAACCGTCAAAGAAGATATTAGTTGAGTCATAACTCAGTCAAAAACAGTGAAATCTATTTTTATGTTTAGTTTTCTTTTTACCACTGATTAGATGGGATCTGATTCACAGAACCAATAATGAGGTTCCCTGAGAGTCATTCCTAATCACAAGTACCGCAATCAAAGTCAGACATAACTTTTTGCTTATATACATGTATTTTGCTTTTGTTTTTCATATTTATTATCCGTTTGGTTATAATTTGTTTGTCATTTTCGCCGCTGACTCTCAAAACTCTTATTTTTATTTTACATATTCTTATTTGTAATTAACTTTTCCCTGTTTTGTAAAAAAACGATAAAATTAGAGTTTAGTTAATTATCATAAGTTTCTTAAGTTTCAAAACGTGTTTAATTAGTCTGTAGTTTGTCTTCTGCATAAAAATAAGCTGTTTTTCTAATTAAGATATTTTCTTAGAACTTATTTCTAATTTTGTCGATCTATGCGTCAAAAACTGATTCTGTGATTATTTTATAATATTTATACAATTTTTCAATAATTTTATAACTTTTTGTATTTGAATTCTTTGTAATAATTATTTTCCGCAAAATAATAATAAAACAATTTTAATATTTGCCAAATGAGTGAACAAAAGGGAAATCCTCTATAAAACTGCATTTACTCTGAGCTTATAGTTTTGGAATTAGAAAAGGTTGAGAGTCCACAACAACAACACAAATATTTCAGTTTTTTTATTTTGTTGGTTTTCCAACCTGGTCATCACGGTGTTAATAATTGATCAAGCTTTTCTTTACAAATTTTGAATTTTCACTATAGAATAGGTTTAATGAAAAGGTTATGTTTGTGTAAGTTCTTGCAAATAATGTAAATTTTAATTAAGCGATCAGTTTTTCTGAAATTCAATTTAAATGAAATGATGTATTAAAACGTTAGATAAGAATATGAATTGAATTTGTTTTTCAATCGATATTCAGCTCTTTATTCGGGAATTCAATTATTCTTTTCAATCAAATTCATTGAATGACTTTTTTAAAGAAAAGTAATGACAAAAGTATAGAAATGTTCAAAGATTAAAGTAAACTTATCTAAACTTTTTTCATTCTCATCTCAATTGTGTAATGAAATATAAGCCAACAAATAGTTTATTTGTTGGTTTAAATGCATTTCACTTCTTATTATTACTGAATATTTCACATAACATAACAAACGCTGAATTCGATCCCTTCGGTGAAACTTAACACTACATCTGTTGCTCCCAAAGACACAACAGCGCTATTATTATAATCAAATTAAAAGTAGTGGGGAGAGGGAGAGGGAGGGAGAGAGAGAGAGAGAGAGAGAGAGAAAGAGGGAGAGAGAGATTTGTTAGAACTCCTGGTGAGACTGATTTTGATATAAATAATCAATTTTTTTTAAAGAGTATTTTCTTACAGAAATGCTAAGAATTTTTTCTCTCTCTTTAGAAATATTTTTTTGTGTCTTTAAATCTTTAAATTTCAATAAAAATTCAATTCAAGTGATGGAAAGAAGAAGAATGAATGAGACGACGAACCACTTTTGAGAACTTGTCAGTGCTTTTGTGCATTTTGTTTCCCTTTTTGTCGAATGGTATCATCCCTTGGAGCCATCCCCCCGTTCATCGCTCGACGTCTTTTTGTCAGTTAATAAGAAAGTAATATTCAAAAAACTGTTGACAACTGGAGGTAAGTCTTCGCACACTTCATGTACTGATCGCAAACATCGATAACAAATGCAGTGAAGCGTTGAGTCGATTGTGAACTGAAGCCAATCGACAGTCATTCCAGTTATGGATCGAACGGAGGATAATACCAATGATACCAATTCTGACCACGACTTTGTCACATCTTACTGCCAAGTATTAAAGTTCACCGGTGAGACACTTTTCTTACTTTTCAATGTGATTTGATTCTGAGTCATTTGATTTACTTCACAACTCTTGTCTTTCCTTTTAGTGTCAATTGGTTTTCACTTTTTTTTATAAATTTTGATTAAAATATTTAATAATCGCTAATAATTATTATAAAAACTAAAATTATTATTTCAAAAGGATTTTCAAAATTTCAAATATTTCACAATTAATATAATTAATGAGTTTCTAAAGATTTAATGAAATCAAAAATTCTCAGAAAATTTTAGTTATTTTTGTAAAATTGCATCAAATCTTCTGCAAAATAATTGAAATTTAAATTAATAGTGATTTAAATTAAGTGATTACATAATTTTGAGGAAAACTTATAAAAATGAGTTATTTCGAAGGAATAACCACTTTTGGAAATCCACCGAAATTTGGATTCTATTGCAAAAATCCTCAAATGTTTTGAAAATTCAAACATTAAGTCTATATAAAAGATTACATAAAGTTTTTAAGAGGAAATTTCTTTAAAAAAAATCTACCTGAGCTAGAAGACCTTGAGCATCTTTAGTTATATTTCATTAATAAGTCTTAACTTTTTTAAAAAGATCTTAAGGGCAATACAAAAGAGATGTATTTTCCAAAGAATCTGGATTTAGAAAGACCAAAACGATCAAGGACCAATTTCACTGTCAAACAATTGAAAGAATTGGAGAAAGCATTCGCTAAAAATCAATACTTAGTGGGAAAGGAAAGAAAATCTCTGTCTAAACAACTGGATCTCTCAGAAGCACAGGTATGTTGACTCACTTTTTAGAAATGATTGACACATAGTTTTAAATTAGATCTATAAAAGTATGACGAAAACAGTCTGATTGCTAATTGTGTTCATCAAAAGACGCTCTCAAAGCCAGTGCCGCCTAAAGAGTGATCGTTATCTCATTTCAAAATATTTTTCTTATGTTTGTCTGTATTTCTATCTTTTTAGTCAATTATATTCTGTTCATTCGCTCAAAAGCGATGTTAAGCTAAAGAACAGATCTCATGAACTTTATTGTTGAGTAATCAGCCGCAGAGGAGAGAGGGAGAGGGAGGGGAGAGAAGACAATTGAAAACTTTCTAATTATAATAATTATTTGCCTTAAAATTAAATATTTTAATTAAACATATTCTGTATTAAAGATAAAGATTTGGTATCAAAATCGTCGGACAAAGCATAAGAAGGAACAGTTCAAAGAAAAAGAACGGTTAGCGGCCAATGCAGAGAGTATTGCGGCAACAAATATACTGACTATTTTGGAAAAGCAACACATTCGACAGCAACCCTATCAGCCAATATCACCACAGCTTTCATCAGAACTGGAAGACAAGAACTCTAATTCTTGTTGTTTGTCATCGCAAGAGATCAGCCAAAACTCCACATCAAATGCCAACGCATTTAATCCATTGCTTACAACAAATGTTAATCCATTTTTCTATAGTATACCTAATTCTCATTGGAGTTCAGACATTAATTATTTCAGTTCTGGAGACTATTTATCTCCAACTCTATTACATAAATAATTGAGTCAAATGTTAAGACACATTGGGTTAAGACTCAATTGTTTGCTTCGTTTGAGAGCTTCTATATTAATAATTCATTAAATCTTTACTAATTCTCATTAAACTCCCATTAAATCACTTTTTGTCCACAATTTGAATGAAATACTCTTTTAATTATTTATTACACTGTTTTATATCAATATATTGGACACAAATTGAAAAGTCTTTCATTTACTGAAAAATTTCAAACAGAAATGAAAAGTTTTATTTAACCAAAAAATACTAAAAATTTATATTTTTCTAATGATTTGTATTTTATAAATGAAATAAAAACAAGAAATAACTGAAAATTGTGTTCAATTAAGCGGTGAATATATTGTGTTTAGAGTCGTAGTGATAGGGTATGCAGTGGTCGCGTCCAGTCATTGCTCGGGACATCACTTTTTTCTGTGCGAATTCTTTTGGTCCTTCAATGCCACCAATTGTCGACTGATTGGCCTC
>JAQGCE010000635.1:0-11311 GCA_034699185.1 Eupelops torulosus
TTCTAGTTTTAAAGTTTCAAAGTTTTAATTAGAAATTATTAAATTTAGCAAGTTGTTATTTGTTTTCAAAATAATATTTTTATCTTAACTTGATTAAATGGATATAAATTGAATTTGCCCTAGGTTGTTATTAGGGTTTTAATCAAAATTTGTTGCTATCAAGAGATTTGTTCTAGATAATGAAGAATAAATACTTTAAATAACTTTTGCTTGAACAATATTTGTTTTGACATGCTCTTAATTAAAAACAAATAGTCTTACAATAATTATTTTAACATGGCAAGTTTACAAAACATACAAAAGTTTGTTCTAGCAATGCAACAACAAAAAATTAGTTTTTATATAAATAAAATAACTAATTCATTGTTACAAGTTTACTTGGGCAAAACTGGAATGTTTGAGAGACACGCAAGAACCAATTGCTACTGAATTGAAATAAATTGAACAAGCAGCAAATTGTTTGCTGAATAATTTTCTTCAGTTAATTGCTTGCAATCAATAAATACTAATTAAGTTAACGAAACGGAAATACCCCCAGAAATGAAGAGCAGAATAACGCGATGTAAGGACTGAATAGTCTATAAACTAAAGCACAGCACAACCTCTCCCTCGACAGTAATAGTGTTTCATTAAGAGACCAAATACACCAAAATAATGAACCGACAGTTTATTTGGTTTGTAGTGATATATAAAATAGTCGACGACTAATACTTCTCTTCGGTTGAGATGAGCACAGAATAAGAGACGAAACGGCATTTCTGACTCTTAAAAGCCATTCTAATTCTTTGATGAATTAATTTATCGATTCTTTATCCCTTATTCTGGGCTAATGTTTAATGTCTATAAACTCTCAAAAACAGTTGGCTTTGAAATTAAGGTTTTCCCCACTATTTGACTAAATATTTGCTCCGATTTTCTTCCGAATCAAAAACTTTTAATTTCACGGATTTGTTGTCAACATATCTAATGATTCAATTAAGGGATAACCAAGATATTTATCTCCTAAAAACCTACTAGATACTTTTAAAAACAAATTTCCTTTTAAAAAAACATAACAATTTTTCTTGCTCAAAATTTATAAACCATATCACCAAAATAAGTTTCAAGTTTAATATGACAGTATAAAAGTTTAGATAAACCCCTTGGCCATCCCAAAAGTCCAGAATTATTCCGATATATTCTGTTGAATCAAATTTATTCGCGAAAAATACTATTTTCATTACTAATTAATGTGCAAATACTTCGCTCATTCAAACTCCTAATTAGTATTTGTGAAGGAAGCTATTTAAACAAATCGCAGGCATGTCCTGTCATTTGCCACTAGGTTCTAATATAACTTTTCGTATTCATATCACAGTTCTGGTGGAAATTTTAATTAGAAATGACAATTCAAATCATTTATCCGAATCAAATACCTAACCAACTGTGCAATTTTCCTGATGAACAAGCAATTTAAATTTAAATTGAGTTTTGCTATCAAATTGCTTTTGAAAGTTGGCTTTTGTTTGGGGTTTTATCTCGAAGATAGCCAAGCTCTAATATCTAGAGGGTAACTTAAACTTATACCTATATCTTTGTATTAAAAATTAATTTTACCTGCAACTTTTTTATAGAAATAATGTTAGACTTTCCAAGAACTCAGGTACTTTTTTAGGAACTGGAACTCATGTGGTATTTTGCCCTTGGGCTTTACCTCTATTAGCGAAACATTAATACCCCTATTAACTCCTATTTTGGCTGTTCCTGATGTAAAGTGAAAGATATCAAAACCAATTTGATATATTTGGGGAAAGAATAAGACATCAAATTTACAGTTGGTTGAATGGAACAAATTAATAGATCAATTTAGTGGAGGAATTCCAGAGTTTTTCATTCCTATCCTCTATTTTCAACTCTATTTTTTATCGAAAGCTATGATTTATTTTTATTATCAATTTTGATCTCAATTCCAGAGAGAGGAGGAACGGAGAGAATGATAGGAGAGGGAGAGAGAGAGAGAGAGAGAGAGAGAGAGAGAGAGAGAGAGAGAGAGAGAGAGAGAGATAGAGAGAGAGAGAGAGAGAGAGAGAGAGAGAGAGAGAGAGATTTCAACTCTAATTGAAGTGAAAAAATCATTCAAACTTCAGATCAAATGAGAAAAAAGTAAAGAAAAAAAAATTAGAGATAAACTTATTTATTATAAGAAAGTGATTGAGTGATAGAGAAAGTAGAGTAAAGAGCACAGAATGAAATCAAATAAATAGGAGACACACAGTATATTGTGAAGACGGAGAAGAAGTTTAATACTTTTATTGTGATGAGAGACATATCTGTATCAAAGAAGAATTCAAGAAATGATTTATTGGAAAGTATTACCAAATTAAGGGGTAAGCAAGGGCATCCCAACTTATAAAACTAAACCATTACCTAGTGCAAATTTTTAAACTGATAATTTAGAAATTTGAATGTCCTGTGCAGCTCAATTTTATGAATTCTCATTAATAATAATAAAGCTTGATCACAAACCAATTTCATTATGAAATCCTCACCTTGCTCATCACTATAATACAAATAAGTAATAAAAAATGTATTATTGCTATAATAAACGTGAATCAGAAGCTCTAAATCAGAACCGAAGGAGAAGAATTGGTAACAAAATTAGTGATCAGGATAAAAAATAATATAATGAAATACCAGGAAATAAATACTTTTAATCCAATAATTTTAATCAAATTACTGATTACATCGTTTGGTTTGACAGTTGATTGAATTGAAGCCATTAATTAGAGGCCAATCCGATATCCATGCTTCAGACCAGTTCTATGTCAACTACCGGCTAATGCAGTAATCGAATCGCCAATTCTGAGGGGTTAACCGTATGGCACAGAATATCTAGTATTCTGTTGCCTAAAGTATAGGCTATAAGTCATTCTTAAGTTAAGAGATTAAATACTTTGACTGCAATTCTGTTGTGTATGTGTTTGGACTGCAATTCTGAGCCCAATTCTGTGCCAGTATTCTGAGGCCAATTGCCAGCCCTCTCTCTATTGTGTTGAATGCAAAACACATTTTTCAGCTGACAATTGAAGCGTCAAATTATTGGATACTTTACTCTTATTTTTCTCTCGTCTCTAATGTTGGCCTGACTTTGACTTCAGCACAATTTATTCCCCAGGGTGGCCATTGCCAAGGGGGTTACCCATCGTTTAATCGAATTAATTTGCAATTTATCAGAAATGATTATATTGTTTTATCTGGGATTTCTATTACCTTAATTACCAAGCATTTTATCTAGTTTAATTGAAAATTATCTTAATGAACCGTGATCAAGTTTCATAGATTGAGCAAGCTTAATTCCTGGTTCTATCATTTAGTGTTTAAGTTTATGACTTCAAAAATAAGAAGTGCTGTTCTTCTTATTCCTTCACTCCAAGCAAATAATTCATCTCATTTTTCAACTAATCAAGTTAAATATATTTTGTTACGAGAAGACTCCTCGGGCGACCCCCAACAGAACATGTCATTAGTGCTGTTCTTAAACAACTAATTGATAAAAATTAGACGCATTTTGTGCTGAATTTATCCGATTTTAGTCTACTATGAAATTAAAGCCAATTATTCATTACATATAACTACTATTGTCAGCACAAAAAACATTAATTTCAGTATTTAGCTCAGGGGTGTAGAAGGGTGGGTGAAAGAAGAGGGTATAACTAATTTATACCCCCACTTAGATCTAAAAACCAAAATACCAGAAGTTTTTTTTGTGAAAGATTAGTTAAAAGTCTATGGAAAGAGCCCAGGTAAAATCAAAATGCCTGTGTAATAAATATCAATGTAAGAGGACAGACCATTCTCATCCCTGATTAAGTAAAGCTAACAATTAATTTGGTTGCTTGCTAGAATTTGAGGAGAGCCAATTATTATTTTCAGTTGTAATTTTTTCCAAGTCATCAATTGTATCTATGTCATTTCATTAATCTTGGACATTATTAATGATCGAAATATTTTCCACATTTGCCAAATAAATCACAACTTTATTGATTCAATTATTAATAAGTTTTTTATTTGTTTTTCTACAGTCTTTGGAAATATTGCGTACATTCAAGTGCTTCAACACCAGTCAGCCCACTGTTCCGATAGACATTCCCAGAGACACTGAATCACTAATTTTAGTCCATAATAATTACGATTCACTACCACTGGACTCGTTCTCATCGTGCGATCATTTGTTAGAATTAAATTTAACCCACAATAGTCTGAGTCATTTAGTTAGAGGTCACGTGTTTAGCAATTTATTGCATCTAAAAGTGTTGGACTTATCGCACAACAACTTTAGGCAATTGTTTGCCGGTGTGTTCCGCGGCCTCCGAAGACTACAGGTGCTGATCATTAGCCACGGTCAGCTCAAGTTTCTCGACGAGCACACCTTCGACGGCCTCGAAGTGTTAAGTGAATTAGACCTGTCTTATAATCACATTTCATCTATCTACTTGGAATTATTTCAAAGTATATCAAATCTTAAGGTAAGTTCAATAATTACCCAGAACAAAAGTTTCTAAATATGTGATTATAAACTAACTTTTACATTAAACAGGATCATTTGAAAATAAGTTTAAATATAACAAAAATTAATATTTAAATGCTAATATTGACAGATCTAGCTAACTTCTTTGATTGATCTTGTTCGGTTGGCCAATATTTACATCTGTTCGATGCTAAGATGACCTAGTTAAGCTAAGAGCTAGGTCAAACAAGAATACGTTTGAATAAATGGGAATTTCATTTGAAGTGAAGTCGAGTTTTTTGTTATAATAGGAAAAAATAATAAGAAAAGTAAAGTAGAGTTTGAGTATCACTTCATGTCTTGTTTGACATCCGATTAATCTATTTTGGATCTAATCGATAGTCAGAGCACAGAATGAAAGGGAAGGGAACAGTAATACGTAAAGCGAGGAAAAGGCAAAAAATCAAATCATTAGCGAAGGAGAGAGTGTTTGGGGTCAGACTCTATGACAAGAGAATGAGTGGAATGAAAACCCAAATGACTTGAATGAGAGCACAGACATTCAAAAACCAGTGGCCGACCACAAGATATTCACATAATTTAATATACTCTGCATTAAAGCGTGTAATCAATCAATAAATTGAATAAAAACTATTCTTAAGATAATTCGGTTAAAAGTTTTCTTTGAAGTGATAGTCAAGGTTTCCAAAACAAAAGTTTATTAAGAAAGTAAACAAGCTTATTTTAAAACTAGATTACCATCTTTTTAACTATTCAACAAAGTAATCTATCAAGCTAACAAGATAAATACTTAAAAATTTAAGTAAGAAAATATCATTGATAAGTTATTTTACTACCATCTTGGTAATGTCAAAATGTTTTGCTGGATAACTTTGCTTAATTTGAACTTAGGCAAAACTTTTATTTTATTACCGAGTTTAAATGAGCCTGGCTGAACAGATTAAGTGGTAGAACCTGGGAATTCCCAATTTTATTAATGTTTATAAGAAGAATGAGTGAAACACACAATAAATATAAAACTCAAGAAAACAAATAATAAAAACCCACTATTGCTCTGGTTTTTGCCTTTTAGTCACTAAATCTTGAGTCCAACCACATATCACACCTGACGGGAGGGATATTCACATCAATGACAACATTACGTATACTACGATTGACTGCAAACAAAATCCAAAGCATTAACGACAACGCATTCGTCGGTTTGGATCTCTTGGAAGAGCTATACTTAGAGGACAATAGTCTAAGTCGAGTTCCGGCCATAGCTCTACAGTCACTGAAACGGATCGTCACAATACATATAGATAACAATCCTGTGCAACAGCTGTCCACCGGTGATTTTGTACACCTGCCGGCCAACACCATATCAGTGACCAAATGTGCACAGCTTACATTGATTGACCGTGGTGCTTTTTGGGATCTGCCCAACCTCTACACACTGGTGCTTCACAATAACCCCCGTCTGGCGTTCATCGATTCTCAGGCGTTGGTCGGCCTTCCATTACTCCATACAATAGAACTACACGATTGTGGACTTAAGACCATTCAGTACGACATCATTAATAATATCGTTGCCAATGAACTGACTGCCGGTGCCACTGTCGGTGCCAACAGTGCTAAACACGAGCATCACTTCAAGAGATCGATTAAAGTTACTTTAGAAGGAAATCCTTTTCTCTGTGACTGTAATGTCAACTATTTATGGAAGGTTTGTCTCCACACAAGTCATGCTTTAAATTATAATTAATTGCTTTCAGTTTTAGTTTTAAAATTTTAAACTTGAGGTAGTCTATCAAGGTTATAATTACTGATCATTTCAATTAAGCTAGGTTCAAAAAGTTTATAAAACCTAATTTAAATTAGAGGAAAGGAATATTGCCAAGTATGCATGATCTACCTTGGTCATTTCTATTTATAGTAAATAGAAAGCAATTTATCGAAAATTAAAGTTTTGGTAATTTTTCTTCGTATTAGTGTCTTATCGATCAACAAAACTGTTCACTTGAAATACCGGACAGGGATCGGGTCCTTTGTGGCCAACCCTTAGAGCTAAACGACACACAAATCATTCAACTAAATGAGAGCTCCATTCCTGATGTATGTGCGCCACAACTGGTGGCTGTCAATAACGCCAACCAAACCATACATAAGAAGATCGGTGACAAACATCAGTTCCAGTGCAGAGCTTTGGGTCAACCCGTGCCTACAATACATTGGGTTCTGCCCTCTGGTGATGTGCTTAACGAGACCTCCAATACAATTCACTTTCATCTGAGAGTCACCGGAAGTCTCCGTATGTTTCACTTAAAGCCGAGAGATAGCGGTCTCTATAAATGTGTCGCACAGAATAATTTTGGGACAGTTATCTCACAAATCAATTTAATCATTGATAATATTGACTTACATTTATATCCTGTGACCGTCTCATCAAATTATGTCACTCTTGTAAGTAAAACCCTATTGAGATTAGGGATGAGCAAGATGTTATCAAGTCAAACAAAATTAAAAACAACTTCAAATCTTTTTTGTATTTGGTTTTTTAATCACCAAGATGTTTTCCAGAATTCTCTAGTTTATGTTTACCTTGCTCATCCTTCTATTGTTGCTCAAATAATTGAATTATACTTGTTTATATAGGTATGGAACGGAACGGGTCGTAACTCTTTCCATGAATACCAACTTTTATACAAAGTTATCGATGAAGAGAACAAAGAGGAACAGTCGCTGAACAGTACATCCAAACCAACAGAATCTTCTTCAAAGTCACAGTCAAAGTACGAGTCCGTAACAGTCAATCATTTGCACCGATCCTATAGTTTGACACATTTGGAGCCCAACTCTAAATATAAGATCTGTTTGACCGTAAAAGACGCCGAAGCCAAGAATGGTTACGTCCAGTTGTCGTGCACTGCCGTTCACACGAAGCCTGCTTTGGGCACAACTGTACGTACTGTGCCACAAACTTCCAATAACTTTAGTCTCATCATTGGATTGAGTGCTGCCATACTGTGTCTAATAGTGACATACTTTGCAGTGATTGCAGTCAAGAGATACCTTTTCCAAAGACAATATGAAGTGCCCACTCAAAAGTTGACTGTCACCAATCACATTTCACAAAGTGAACAGAATTTGGCGCCCATTCCACTCGAGAACATCCACAGCCCTCTAATTAAACATATGAGACATTAAAATTTACTCCAGTCAATTTTTTCTGAAAATTTATTATTTATCTCGTCTTTTGAATAACATATCAATTATTAAATAAATATTTGACTTACCAATGTAAATTATCAACATAATTTTATAACTAAAACATTTTCAATTGATGTTTAATTATTAAAAATTGATCTTGATAATTGCCTGATATATTGTGCTTAAAAGTAAATTAAATTTTAAAATAATTTACCTTAATTACCTTTGTCTCTTTCAATTATAAAATAAAAGATAAAGTTCAATATTTATTATCAACCAAGAGCATTTATTTTTTTAAAATTTATCTATACATAATTGGCAATGAAATCACTTAAAGGATCTCCCAATTAATAATTTTATTTCAATAAATTGTCCTAGATTAAACGTCAAGTATTTATTATGAGGTCAGCTCAGGTCAGTGCCAATAAATATAGGACTGAATAGTGTTGTCTTCAATTTTAGACACAAATTGTCCCTCTTTTGGATCATTTATCACGAAATCTATCGGTTTATTACTCAGATTATAGACAATAATTGCCGTCGAATTGTCAGGTCTTTCAACAGCCATGAAATTAAAGTCTCGCAGAACTTTACTTGAGTTGAGCTCAACCCTCAATGAGTCGGGTGCTAAGAACTTACTGTATTGACCCAACGTATAAAAATTGGGATTCTTATAATACTCTTTCTTATGACTATCAATAAGAAGTGGAGCGTCTGCTGCCTTATTATCACGATTTGGATGGCCATAGATGTCAAGAGCCAGGTTCCATTCAACCCATCCAACGACATTCTTTTTGAGTACCTAGTAACAATTTTAAAAATTTTAATTTGCAAAACACGCTCTAAAAACTTTTAGAACTTACACGCATAACACCTTCGATATAATTTCTAGCCCTGTCCCAATCACCAAGTGCAGAAGGAGTGAATGGAACTGTGTTGTGTCTAAAGTTCTGGCAACATTCAGTCATCAGAACAAATTGTTCTGGGAATTTTTTCTGAAGTTGATTTATCCAAGAATAGTTGCCACCATAATAGCAATGATAAGCAATACCTAGGTAATAAAAATGATTCTATTATTATTACCTGGTAATTAAACTAATCGCATTCTGACCATTAACATATTTATGAGCTTGGTTATCGCTGAGAATAGTTTCAACGTAGGGTATTATCGGGTTATGTTGACTGCCATCATCGTAGACCATTAAATTGAACTTGTCTTTAGTATACCCGGCTTTTTCCAATGCAGGCCCCAAATGTTTGCTAACAAAGTCTCGTTCAACACTTGCATTTAGGAAGTTCATCGAGCTAAAACTCATTGGCTCATTTTGCATGGTCATTCCCCATAAATTAATGCCATTTTCTTTATAAGCGTCCAAAAACCTAGATCAATAATTATTTATCACAGATTTAATAATAATCAAAATCTTTAATTATAAAATAATCTTGCTTACTTAACAAAATAATTAGCCCAAGTATGAAAGCGCTTATCACCTTGTGTTTTCAAGGCTGTTTTATTATTGAGCCAGGTGGGTGTCACCCACGGACTTCCAAAAAATTTCAATTTATGTGAAGAAACATTTTGTGCTAGTTTAATGTTTGGAATCTTGGCAAACAATATTGATTAATATTACCATGGTAACAGAAAAACAACACTAGGGCATACCTTGTGTTGAACATCTTCATTTGCGAGTTTCCAGTTTTTAAGAGCAAAGTCTTCAACAGTTCCGTCATCATAGGTATAGACACGGGTAGAGAAATCTGTGCCCGCAATGGGAATTCGCGCAACACTCAACTCAATGCCATTCTGTGAAAAGTAGTCTTTAATCACTTGTTGAGCCATATCCTTGGGAAGTTTATCTATATTAATAACAGCTGCGTCAGTGAAGGCCGCTCCCATACCGAACATTTTCTGATATATTTGACTCCTGTCAATTGTCAGCACAATATGACTGCCCATTGAACTGACATTTTCACTCAACCTTAGTCTTGACTCTTTAAATCGGTTACCCCTTTGACTCGTCTCAAACATAAGGACTGACCCCTTGGCCTGTTTGTTGATTACATCCAAATGATCGCAATAAGTGGTGTTACAAACACAGTATATGCTGTTCTTTCCCATACGTCCCATACAATCATTTTTACTCTCAATTGGAGCTAACAATAAATTATCAATATTCAATATAACTTGGTCATTCTTACCGAAAAATAATGCTGAACAAGAAAATAGTTGAAAAATTACCCAATTATTTCTAAAAATCATCTTGTAATAATTTTAAAAATTGTAAGTTATCAAATGTGCTGCATATTTATATACCAAGCTTATCAAAACAAATTTCACCGATGGTGAGAAACAAAGCATTTGCAGACAATTTGCGTTATATCTCTTAAAATAATTAGTGAAAAGACTTCGAAAACTTTTAAGATTAGTTATTTAATATAATTGAAATAAAATAAAATTTAATTAATTAATTAACCCAGGATGACATTTTATTAGTAAATGAGAAAATTCAATGATTACATACAAATCCTATTTCTAATTATTAAATATAGAAAATTGAGAAACAAAAACATTTTAAACATCTTATTGTTTTAGACCAAATTCCAATTGAAATATTAACCTTGATTAAAAATTGTTAATCTTTTAAAGACAAAAAATTAAAAGAAATATTTATATTTTTTAATAATATTGTATAACAAAAAATAAACTTGCTTAAATATCATTCAAATCAATTGGTTCGCTATCCATTGTCTCATTAAAATTTGTAGATGTCTCATTCACTGATATGGGTGTTGGCTCAATTTCAGGTGCTTCAGTAGAAGCTTCAGGTTTTAAATGAGGTTTAATCAATGTTTTCAGTTTCTCCAGGTTTAGATAATCTGCTGCCACCAATAATTCCTTTGAATTTTGCTCCACAAAATTGGGTTCAATTTTATCGGTATTCATATATTGAAGAACTTCTCGAAAAACATAAGGATCTAAACCTACGATCTTGAGAATAGGCTTTCGTGGAGAGGTATGCTTCTTCATTAACTCAGTAATTTTTTCTTTAAGAACCGTTGACTTCATAGACAAAACATTTCTATAATCACAAAACATTCGACTTTTTCTAAGTTGAGAATCCATTACATGTATTAAAATATCGCATTTCATCAGATGTCTGAGTAGTTTATCGCCAGTACCCTGAAGTCGAGAAAATTGTTTCTGGACATCAACATGAGATTTCAACCTATTAAGGTATATAATTGGTGTTATCCTATTAAGGAAAACAACATTTGCAACTGGAATGATGACTGGTTGTAGAACCAGTGCTCGCTTTTTCCGAGTGCAAGTCTTTTCAATCAATAGAAGGGTTAATAAAATTATTGTAAACTTAAGTGAAATCATTTTTAATAACAAAACTTTTAATTTAATAACTCATATAATCACTGTTCAGATCACCGATGAATTGAATAAAGTAAGTTATTTACTCGTCTTTTTATATCTGTGTTTCACCTTGGAATTATTTAATTTCCAGACAGAATTAAATATTCGGATCATTCCTATTTTTGTTAATACCTTAATATATTTCTTAAATTTCTTTAAGCCTCTTAGATTGAACATGATAAAAAAACTGG
>JAQGCE010000636.1:0-11296 GCA_034699185.1 Eupelops torulosus
AAAAGAGTTGAAAAAACTGAAACCAATTCCGCAAATAATAATTTGTCACAAAATAAAGTAATCGAAACAATTAAACCCAAAGCAGTTCCCGAATCAGATGAATCGCAAAGAGAGATAATGGAGGAGTTGTTAAGAAAGGGAGAGTTCGAGTGTATAGTTTGTTGCGATCAGATCCGCGTTCGTGAAAGGGTTTGGAGTTGTGAGCACTGCTATAATGTATTTCATATGAAGTGCATCAAAATGTGGGCCACCTCTCAATCAGCGAAGAGCGACGCAGAAACCCAGTCGTGGAGGTGTCCGACCTGTCAAATAAATCTCTGGAAAATTCCTTCAGTTTATTACTGTTTCTGCGGTAAATACAAAGAGCCAGAACTCAACCGTTATTTGGTTCCTCATAGTTGTGGTGAGACCTGTGGCCGCAAAAGAAAGTCCGATCCCAAATTTAAATATAACTGTCCACATAAGTGCCTCCTCAGATGCCATCCAGGGTCTTGTCCTCCCTGTGAAATGAAAGTAAGCCGAGAGTGCGGTTGTGGTCAGACGAGTATTACAGTGAGCTGTGCCACTAATGATGAGGACGTTATCTGTACGAAGGTTTGTAATAAAATGCTTAATTGTGGCCAACATTTCTGTCAACGCGTTTGTCATTCGGATAAATGTGAGGACTGTTCGCTCATTAAAACAAAAACATGTTTTTGTGGTCAAAATCGAAAAGAAGTCGAATGTAATGTCGAAAACAATTTAATAGAAAACTATTGTTGTGGACAGAAATGCAGTAAAAGTCTTAAGTGTGGAAATCACTTTTGCCAAAAGGTCTGTCATTTCGATGATTGTGGTAATTGTCCATTACTTTCAGAGCTAATAACTCACTGTCCATGTGGTAAAACACCTTTAAATGATTTGACTCAAACTATACGCCAGTCCTGTTTGGATCCAATTCCGAATTGTAGTCAAATTTGTGACAAAGAATTGATTTGCGGTCCCGACAAAGAACATCATCGCTGTCGCAGTAAATGTCATTCTGGTGACTGTCCGCCATGTGATCAAAAGACTGTTATCAGGTGTCGATGCGGTGCTAACAGTGATAACATTGATTGCAGTCAATTGAGTCAAACGGAAAACAAAACCTTTATTTGCAAAAAGCGATGCAATCGAAAGCGAGTCTGTGGTCGACACAAATGTTTAAATGAGTGCTGTATTGATGGCGAACACCGCTGTCAACAGATATGCGGTAAAAAACTATCCTGTGGTCAGCACACATGTGAAGAGCTCTGTCATAGTGGTAATTGTCCCCAATGTTGGAACGTTAGTTGGGATGAGTTAAGCTGTCGGTGCGGAGCAGAGACCAAACTTCCACCCATTGCTTGCGGTACTAATAGACCTGAATGTAAAGTTATTTGTTCCCGTTTCCATCCTTGCAATCACCCTATAAAACACATTTGTCATGACGATGACCAGTGTCCTCCCTGTACATTTTTCACGCCTAAAAGTTGCTTTGGAGGGCATGAGATCCGTCCGGTGCCCTGTCATGAGACTGGCTTTTCGTGCGGCTATTTATGCAATAAACCAATGGATTGCGGTCTTCACGAGTGCCAAATGATATGCCATTTCGGTGACTGTAATGAATGTACGCTTCCCTGCGTTAAGACCCGCGACAGTTGTGAGCACTTATGTGGACTCAAATGCCATCAAAAGACATCTCCTGAGGTCTGTCCCAAATCTAATTGCAAATTAAAGGTTAAAGTATTCTGCGATTGCGGCCGAAAGTCAGATGTTATGCCCTGTTTTAAAGTTAACGACGAGAGTTCATTGCGATTATCATTGAATTCATTGGCCAATCAAAGAATTAAAAGAGGAGAGTCGGTAGACGTCACAGAAATGTTGAAAAATGTCAAACACTTTAAACACATACAATTGAAATGCGATGAGAAGTGCGCTGTTGTTGAGAGAAACAGACAATTGGCCGAAGCCTTAGATGTGAAAGACGCTGACTTCAATCCAGAACCGGGTCCCCCCAGATATACAGATTTGCTTAAGAGTAGTGCCCGAACTGATCCTAATTTTGTGAGAGATGTTTACGAAAAGCTCTCAAAACTAGTGATAGAATCAAAACAATCGAAATTGAGTTTCAAAACATTGAATTTTCCGCCAATGAATTCAGAGAACCGACACATTATTCACGAATTGGCCGAACATTTCGGGTGTAAAACTCATGCCATCGATAGAGAACCCAATCGGAGTGTTGTTGTAAAGGCAGTCAAAGACAAGTGCTATTTGCCGACCGTTTCTCTCATGGATTTCGTTAAAGAAGAGACTGAATCGCGTAAAACAGCGGCCAATAAGTCGAATAAAATAACTCTTAAAAGTCACTGCTTTGACACCGGATCTGATGACACAAATGTAAAGCCAGTGAATAGCAGTTTGAGTGGTCTCTCAATCATTCGCAACATATCTAATGAATCGAACAAAAGTAGCGCTCAAACCATCGACTACTTTGATTTTAGAGGCGATTAAATCAAAATATGTTTTATATTCTAAACTTTTTTTTTAATTATAATAAAATTTTATTTTAATTCAATTTAATTTAATTTAATTAAAAAACTTTAATTTTATTCGAAATAAATGTTTTATAATTAAAAATAAAGTCGAAAAATATTTTAATAAATAATTGAATGAATGGTCGAAATGATTGCAGGATTATTGATGAACTAGATTTGACTGGACTTCAATTATGCCCAGAATGACATTGTATTGATATTTAGTGTTTCAGTCTTTTGATTAAATTATGTCTAATTATGATTATGCGGAGTGAGTGATGCGCTCAACTCTAAAATAATTATTATTGCTTAAAGAGGCTACAAATCCGGGCGGAACTGATAAGAATCCGAGGGGATCTTCTTTTGGCACTACTTCAATGGGCTGGTATGCGGGTGTTAGAGGCCTTATTGGTGTTGTTCTTGTTTCACAGGACTCGGAGAAGTTATCGACGCCATCAAACGTTTCCTGTTTTTTCAAAATTTTCATTTTCTCAAAAAATACGTTATTTGAACCAATCTTTGGTGCGTTTACAGATTCATTGAAATTTTCACCTAGATTAATATAGATCATTTGTATCAAAAGAATTTTCCTTGTTATATTAGCAATCTTAATTTAATATTATCTTTAAAATAACACATAAACTAAAATGAAGAAACTGATTTGACATGAACCATGCTCAAATAACTCAGAGACAAGCGATGAATTTCTATAAAATCTCTTGAATTTGAAAATAAAAACGACATAAACTTTGATTAAATTTTAAATAAAAAATGATTTTTTCCAAAATATTTCCCATTTGACCTAAAATTCTCCCTCTTTTCCTTTCCCTCTCATTTGATAATGCAATGCAACCTCTCTATTGTTTAGATGGATGTGCTTAAGGAATCACATAAGAACAGGCAATTTTGAGTTATTTCATGGAATTTAAGGAAAATCGATACCAAAGCAACTAATTTTTTTTATAAAGTTTGCCTTGGTTAAATATTTGATTGCATTCATAAGTGAAATATATGTCATATAACAAAAAAGAGGTCTCTTTTCACTTATTTTTTTCCTAAAATGAGTTCAAAATAACTAATAATATAGAATTTGTGTTATAACCTTGATACTTGTGAGAGAGACAACAGGGAGGTTTATTTAACATTAGGTGTATGGTAAACTGTTCAAGCCATCTAAAAACATTTAGATATATAACAACAGAGATATTTAACAGTAATCCAAACAATAGAAATTGTAATTAAATTACTTGAAAGCTTACGATAATAAATGAATAAATAAATGATCTTGGTTACAATCTCTAAATTCTATGTTTGCAATAAAATTATTGAAAGACTACTTTTATTTTAATATTTAGAATAAATTAATTAAAAATAATTGAAAATTAAAATACAAACCATAGAAATAATGCGGAGCTATAACTGATGTATAAATTGCTTGAGTTGAGTTCCGAATATTGTTATCCATGTTAATCGCGGATATTGGCTGTCGTTTAAATTTTTTCAAACAAATTAAATAAATAATTCGGATTATTGCGAAAAAAGTGACCGCAATAACAAACATGATGATCCTGGTATAAATTCAAATAATAAAACAACTAATCATTTCTCACAAATTAAATTACCAGAAAGCCCAAGCATTTAAATGAAGCTGGGTAAATAATGGTTTTACACCAAAAGAAGCTGCCATTAGAACATTTGAAGACAATATTTTTGAATATTCCTCGACAATGAAAAAAGTGTGAAAATATTTTTACTTTGATTACAAGTATTTCCCTATTATTTAATAAATTCTAATAATATATTGCAATGACTTATGTTTTTAAACATAAAACATATTCTTTTGTAGAAATCAATTCAGAGAAAGATTTGAAGAATTTCTGGTGAAGACTATAATTTTGTTTTTGTTGCTATAGTTATACCACTTATTGATATTTTCTGTCAACTATTTGTTCCGAATATAAAGTTGGCATTTAATGATTGCATACCTTTTTGCTGACAACTCTAATAAAGTAAAAGCTCTTACATTCAATAAGTGTCAAGGTTCATCAGAAAATACTCATCAAGATGAAATAAGGTTCTTAAATAAATTGGTAGGTAATGTATCTAGCAATTATTTAGAAACGTTGAAAACCTGTTGCGAATAACTTTTCACGAATAAAATTGAATAATTATAATGTAATTATATAATTACCAAGATACAAGATTATTTTTCATATTAAAATGTTATTCTTCGTGAAAATATTGAGAATTAATCTATTATTCGATATTTTGCATAATTATATTCGATATAATAATGTGAATATAAAATAACTTCATATATATTCACGAATTTCATTAACTTTGAATAAGAGTCTCAAAAGAAATTTTCCCAGGATAGTATTTTAAAAATTAAAAACCAAGCTTTGTAAGAAAGCCTTTGAATAGATGAAAGTTTAATGAAAGTTGGACTCTAATGACTGGACGGGTCAATACCAGGCATGCACGGGGGATTTCCAAAAACTCCCCTAAATTCGAGCGCTGGTAGGCAATATTTTTGAATTTAAGTAGGCCCCCTTCAGAATATTTTGGTGCCGCCCAAAGATATTTAGAACTAAAAATGAACTCAAACTCCTCTAAATTTTGAAATTTTTGGAAATTTATCCCCATTTCTAAGATCGAGAGTCTTGTGCATGCCTGGTACACTTTTAACCTTTAATTTTAATGAGTCAATCAATACTGACCTCTCATTAATTAGGAATGAATTCAAACAATATATTAGTTTCTTTTGCAATAATTGAGTAAATATTTCCAATTAATTGAAACATTGAATTGAGACATAAATTAACTCTAAAAATAGTCTAATTATATGGAGATAAACCTGTATATTTAAAAAAAAAGGGAACATTAAATCGATAAAATAAATAAATTGACGGAAAAGAACATCGATTTTATGATAATTTGTAGTCAACAGAGACTCCAAACAATTAAATTCTAATTATATCGGAATTTGAATTATTGTTCTAAAATTGAACCCACGTTTCATTGGCCTAAAAACAAAACACTGGTAAACGACTCATAGCTTAAAATAACTCTAAATTTAAACCAAATTCTTTAGAAGTAGATTAATATATTCTGTTATTCTTTCTATGATTGCAATATAGCACTGGTTTTACTGAAATAGCAATCATTCTATAATTTTTTGTCTTATCATCAATAAAAATATCGCATTTTTTTAATTACGTAAATATCTGAAGTATTCACTGATTTTCAACCAATTGAGTCAAATCTTATCAAAAATTTGCTAAAAGTTATGGTAAAACTGTTGGAAGTCTTCCAAATCATATGTAACTGTAATTTAGAGTTTAATGAGAACTGAAATGAGTTATCTCTCTATTAAACTTATAACTGGTCTTGAATTTGTATCAAGTATATGCAAGGTCAAATTTCTGCTGAGAAAACACGTGTGACATATCTGAAACTTGAATTAAACGGTTGTAATTGTAATTCAAATTAATGTTAGATTAAAATAAAACTTTTAATTTTTAGATAAAGAATAACAGAAAACAATACTTTTTCAGAATACAATCTACTGATAGCCAACACCACAAACACCTAAACCTTTCGTAAATTTAAGTCTTGAGTAGAATTTTGAGACATAAATGAGAAAAAAATTAAAATAAGAATTCCTAAAGTGATTCAAAAGTATATTTTGTCTTAAATTCAATTCTAATTACAATAAATTGTGATTTCAATGAAAATTAATTTGAATTTAACTAAAAATAAAACAAAAAAAGAAAGAAATACTTCGAAATCGCAATGATTTTAAATTATATTAATTGCCTAAAAGTGTCGAAAGACTTGATTAATATTTATTTAGTGGCCGACTCTAAATAGGCGATGAGGTCCGCCCTTTCGTTCTTCTTCTTGAGTCCTGCGAACACCATTTTAGTGCCCGGAATGTATTTTTTGGGATTCTCTAAATATTCAAAAAGTGTTTCCTTTTTCCAAGTAATCCCTAAATATTGAGATAAAAATCACAATTCATTAGAAAAAGAGTTCAAATCAATCAAAAAGTGGTCAAACCTTTGGTAATATTAGCGGCCGTGTAGTCGAAACCAGCCATTTGACCCGTTTTACGCCCAATGAGTCCGTGCAGATTGGGTCCAGTCTTATGACTGCCTCCTTTTTCAACGGTATGGCATTGAGCACATCTCTGGACAAAAATCTTTTTGCCTTTCTCTGCATCGCCCGCCGGTATGTCTGCCATTATTCTAAGATAATAACTAATTAAGTGACGAATAAAACAAATAAAAGTAAAGGAAATGAAAGTCCGGCAAAAAGTGATGTAATACTCGTCAGCATTGCCTTAAATGACCTTCAATTCAATTAAGACTTCCTCTCACTTCATTTCACCCGAAATTCAAATCAATTTATTTTTAAGAATACTTACAATTAATTTAACTTTTGTTCAAAAATTAAATTTAATTTAAGAAATTAGTCCTGAATTTGAGGAACTGATAGAATAGTTAATTATTCTTCGCTTACTTTCACTTAAATGACCTCTTATTTAGACTAACCTTTGAATGAATGTTAAGGTTTTGTGAAAAGAGCGCCGACTAGTGATAAGTAGTGATAAGTAATGCATAACTGAACGCTAGACTCGACTCCAGTCAACTCTCAATCAGTTGTTTTGCAAAATGTTGAGAATATATCGAAAGACGTTTAGATCACTAATTAATGTCTCAAAACCACATCAAATGACAATTAAATTAAATCCAGGAATTTGTGACTCCAGTAAGTATTGGTAAGTCTCTTATGTTTGTCTTATTTCTAATTTTTGATTTATTTTCTCTTTGTATTTGTTTACAGACTTTCTTAACACTGGCGAAGACTATGTCCATCGAATCGATGGGACCGGTTGTCTCGATAGGAGGGAAACGACTTTCACTTTGTCTGATGTAAATAAAAGGCGGCTCCGATTTATCAGCTGTTCGTACGGCTATCAGAACCCAATTCTTAATAACAACAGATTGGACGGACAGAGACGTCGACTCCATAATCAGTCAGGTTATGAGCCTAAAGAAGGTTCCGATGGTTCTAATGCCAAACCTATTTGCAAATCTGAAGACTCCAAATGTGAGTCAAGCCATGAAATTATTGAAATAAGTGAGAGATGTGTCGAACGTCTAAAGAAAGTTTTGGACACCAAAGAAGATAAACTAAGAGTCGAAGTGTTTAGCGGTGGCTGTTCTGGCCTTCAATACAAGTTTGATATTTGCAACACTTCGGGTCCCGACGACCATATTTTTGTGAAGAATGGCGTCAAAGTTGTTATCGATTCGGAGTCATTGAAGTACATCAAAGGCTCGACAATCGATTACAGCGAAGAACTCATCAAAAGTGCATTTCGTGTGACAAATAACCCGCAGTCAGAACAGGGCTGTTCTTGTGGCGCATCCTTTTCACTCAAATTAGACAATGAGTTTAAATTCAAGACTTAATTCAATTTAAGATTATCTCAGTTTTTGTTTATTTTCATAGATCTTATTCATAGATTAATTGATTTATTAAATATTGAAAAATTACCTCAATTTTTAGTGTCATTAAAATGCATTTGTTTTCATCAGATATTAACATTTTATGAAGTGTTTATATTTTTAACCAAATCTCTATTTGAAGAATATTTTCAGACAATAATTACAATAAATTGTTTGAAATCTAAAATTGGATATTCTATTGACTCTTCCAGTAATTGGTTACCAATTCATTCTTCAAGTTATCGGATGATTGAATCTTCAGCTAATTATTGTAAATCAATGTCTTTAAGTTTATGCCACCAAAGAAACGGCACTTAAACCTAAGATAAAGGCACTGAACCGTAAAGTCTTCAAAAGTATTATCAGAACATTAATCAAATTATTATTGTTTTTTTGTACTTCTATTAGACAATGATTTTTAACTTCTGTTTCACAAAACAGTTTACAAATGTTTTTGTCTATTAGTCAACGAAATAACATATTTTCCATTAATGCGTGAATTTCGGTCCAAATTCATTGATATTTCCAACTTTTTCGGTAAGCTTTGAATTAAGGGAATTACTGTTGAGCCGGAAAGACGACTATTGCCCTCAATTACATCATTAAACTTCTTTAACTAATTGCCAAGAATTCAAATCGTTTTTTCATAGCAATCAATAAACCTATAAATTATGCAAATTATTGCTTAAAAATTGCAAAAAATAAACATTTTTTTAAAAGTTTGATTAGTTGTTAAAAACTCATTAATCTTTATTTTTGAGAGTTAGAAATATAATCAATGTAAAATTAATTATACCAAACTTAACAAAGATCTCTTGATCTATTCCTAGCATATTATTGAAAATAGAGATTCTATTACAAAGAAATCTAAAAAATTTTGGCTTTAATTCTAATTTAAAAGTAAATATTCAAAAGCATATTAAATGATGATCAAGCTAATTAGAGATGTCTCATGCTTATTTACAACATCATTTAAAAAGCAACATATAAAAATAAAAAAAAGGAAACTAATGTAAAAATGATTTAATGGCTGTTGTCTTAAGCTATTGTCGTCTTCACTAACAATAAATTTCTGTGAAATCGAAATGAGACCAAAAATAGATTAAGACTTTGTGTTCAGTTCAGTGAAGATTGTGTTCATTGAAGTATGGCTTCTATTCACTCGAATAACGCAAAGCTGTAAAGAATTGCATTCATTTGTGTTTTTAGTATTTGTCTCACAATTAGTTTAACTTCAAAGACATTGACATTCAATTCTCGCTCACATTTAATACTTTTATTACATTTATTAGTGTTTTACGAAATGTATTTCCAATTCAAAGTCGAATTTAAAATATTTGAATTACAAATTTTTGCCAAAAGTAAACGAAATCCAGAATCTATTGATTAATTGTTTGAAAAAATTTAAAAAATGCCAAAAGTTTCCCGAAATTTAACTCAACGGAAGAAAATCCAAAAGAAGTTCGGATTTCTTCGGTTTCTTGTGATTGTTTTGTCTTTCATTTCACTGATTAGTCGAATAATTTACTGTACTTTTGCCACTTGGCTCACAGTAACCACATTTGATTGCATTCCCTGTGCGAACAGCACCACATCTAATAACGCCACATCGGATCTATTCATTGCACACCATTCTTCTGCCGTATTTAAGACCATTCGCTCACTTAATGTCGGAACTGCCGTCAAATCGCGACCAAAGAGATCACCAGATCTGAACGATTCCACTAAACTAATCGACAATTACTCGCAATTCTTCGCAGATTATGAAGACCTCGATCAACAAAATAAGACATTTGACATATCATCTGAGAGTGTGAACAGTCATCAGATCCCAAACAATTCTGTGCTTCAAAAGAGTTCACAAATAGAAAAATCGAGAAAAAACAAAACGGATTCAATTTCCTCATTCTTCGGCGAAGAATCCCTTAATTCTGATTCTTTTGTAGTTCCAGTTTTATCGTCGAATAAATCCAGTAATGACTCAGCCTTCGAGAGGTTTACCTATATTCCGAGCGACGATTTACTTGATATCGTTAGGAATCTTACGAATCCAATCTTTTTGGGCACAAATGTCTTCTTCGACGCCACAACTAATTCTGTAGACGATTCGGAAAACAATACAATGACTGTTGATTTGGATGAAAATCTGTCCAATTCTTCCAATTTTGATCAGAAACGACAAATTAATAGTCTTTTGGATTCAAACGACACATTTATTAATAGCAGTGATATGACAAAGACTCTGATGAATGTCTGTTCTGAAGATTGCGCACAATTCTTGAACATTGAATTAAGTGATCCGGATGTTCGCAAATGGGCTACAATTGTCATAACAAGTGTTCTCTATTTGTATGCATTTGTAATGTTTTGTATTTTCATCAGTTCATGTCTGGGATTAGTTGATCTGTTAGTGGTCTCCACTTTTATCGAAGGCGCAAAACTCTTCGCCGGTTTTATACTCATTATTATCGATAGTTTCAACGGTTTGTTTCATTTGTCTTCAAATTATTAAAACAATAATCAAATTCATTGTTTTCAGGCAAAGAAATACACTTCGATCTGATTGATATCAAGTTCAATGTGAGCCCCGGTGGCAACGGATGGACCGCAGACTTCTCTTACTCCGAATATCTTTTAGATATCATAATATTCTTCCTTTCGGTTATGCTTTCCATTAAAGTTTTCAAGTGCTTCGAAAGAAGAGGACCCAAAAAGGTATCCTCTATTGAGGAACTGGTAGACAATTCGAGAGGCACTTATCGAGCAAACCCTTCGCGAAATTCTTTGGAACCCATATATGAACATAACTAATGTTTTGTTTTATTTTCGGACAAAATTCATCCCTCAGTTATCCTATAATTTATTAATCGATTCTAAAATTCATCGAAATATATATTTTTAACCTAAACTTCAAACAAATTTTTATTTAAAAAATCCTAAAAATCTTTAAATTTGTTTTTAATTTTAATCTTTTTTAAGTCTTATCGAAGAGTATTAATAACTATTATATACTTTGAATAAATTTGAATAATTTATTCGGAAAACTTAATTTTTGTTCTATAATACATTTATCTTGATAATAAGAGAATGATTGAATCTTGCAAACAAATTGTTAACTTTGATAAACTTGATTTCAAGTAAGTTATCTTATTTTCTCTTTTCATTTAAAGTTGAATCGTTTGGAGAATTATTAAATACTTTTGTTTCCGGTTATAAACTAAATGTAATTTAATGTTTAAAATT
>JAQGCE010000637.1:0-11296 GCA_034699185.1 Eupelops torulosus
GAATGCACTCACTTTCTCTCAATTCATTATTTATCCAAAGTTTTGACTAATAATTTGTAAAAATAAAAAGATGTCATAAAAAGTGCTCAAACGGCACATTCTATCCATCATTTATTCGTTTTTCAAATCTATTTATGGTTTTTGAAGGAATTAATTACTAAAAAGTTATAGAAAAAGCATATTTTCGTTGCATTTCATTTGGTTTGACCTCAATGTCTAGAAAGTGTCGTCAAACACACAATCGGTTAGACTTGAACTCAAAAATATTACCGATGTTTGAGATAATAAGAAAAGAATTTTAGTAAAACATAATTTGATTGATCGTCAAAACTATTGGATATTCAGAGACGATGTCGTCCTTGACATCAATATTTCCAATCGGAGACTTCAATTCGTGCAACTCTTTCACCTGTCAGACCAGACGTTACTACCCATACCCATTGAGTACTCAAAAGGCTATCCTCAAAATAAGCCAATACATAATAACTATTTTTCTAATTATTTATTCCTTTTTTTCCTTATTTGACTCAATGTTTACTCGACTCAAATAAAATTGAAGATTAAATTACAGACTAAAGTCATTTTGATTATAAGAATATTCATTAATTTCAAGTTTTAGCAGCAATTGTCTGATTGTCTCAACATTTTTACGAAAACAAATTCATTAGTTTTGACGGCAATGTCGGCAATGAATCCAATTTTAAATTCATTTTTGTCGCTCGCATTCAAAACTGTTTATAAACTCCAATTGGAGTCCAATGTTAAACATTAGTCATTTTGATCCATATGTGTGCTCACAACAGATCAAAATGTTGCCATTTTATAGAAAGAGAGAGAATTCATCAATTGATGAATTGAACATTTTTTGAGTCATTTGTCATCAAGAGTTTAAAATTGAATTTTTCATTTTGTAAAACATATTTTTGGCGAAAAAAAGGGCCATTTTTGTTGAATTCTAGCCATCATTTGTATGTATTATTTAATAATTAATCAATAATTATAATAGAGTTGTTTGAAATGAAATTATTCGTTGAAAACTTAATTTAATTGTTTCTTTACTCAAACAAATTAAAATTCATTTAATTTGAAATATTTTTCTTAAATTGATTTTGTTTTACGAATAACAGAAAAGATCACATTTTTGGTCACAAAATCATTTTTGATGTATTGAACACTTCATTAAATTATAGTAAAAATGTATTAAATTTATTATTATTATTAGTATATCATAGGGTTAGACAACACAATAATGTAATAAATAAGCGCTCACTTGAGAGGTATATCTAAAACTTGAAATATCTGATAGTTGATATTTAGAATTAAAGGTGATAATCGGGTTGAGTCCACTCATTCAAATGGCATCAGATTTTGTGTTAAACTTTTAAATGAATTAATTAAATGCGAAAAAATTGCGAAAATATTTATATATTTGAAATGAAATGCAAGAAAATCAAGTCTATAGTAAATGATATGTTTTTTGAAGAAAAGTGTCATTCAATCGGAAAATGGTCTGATTTGAGATTTGTTTGGAACAGATTCTCATTGATTCGGAATGAGGGCGACTTCAGTGAACAGTCTGGTTGAAGGGTCGCCTATACTTTGCAATTATATTACTTATAATTCAGTCTTCGCAGGAATTCTTTCTCCGCAATACCTGTTTGCCAAAAAATGTGTATCTTTTGTAATAATGGTGTGCCTTCTATTGCTTGTAATGCTTATATTAACGATCCATTCCATCTATTCCTCAATGTTTGGGTGAACGGCCTTCCCTCCAGCCATATGGCATTTTTCACCCATAAAATACTTGGCTTTTCTGTATTTTCTTATTGAAGTCTATTTCGACTGAATTACAACAAACTTATGCATCACTAAGTTTTTACGAAACCCTTGCGAACCACTCATCTTATAGTTTAGCGAACAGATCGACAAACTGTGCAAAAGGAGACCAAAAACCCTCTCAAAAAATTTTGAGTTAATTCCAGTTCTAGTCTTAATTTATTCAAAAACCAATTACTGACGATATTATACTTAACTTATGTATAGTTCCCAACAATTTTAACGTCAATTTAATTGAATAATAGAAAAGTTAATGAATAACAAAGATTTTAGGCATTTATATAACACTTTTATCTAAATCTACATGTAAATGAACTAGACGTTCATTGAATATTAATACAATTTGAATAAAGCTCACATTAGATAATAGATAATTATATCAAAAGATTTTGGAATTGTTTCAAATTTTATCACATTTTTGGCAAAACTTTAATAAAATTGAAGGTATCGTCAGTTTTGACTTTAATCGTGAATTTAAACTCTAAATTATATATATTTTTAGGCATTTATAAACTATTAGGTATCCCCTCATCTTATATTGATTTCACTTTATATTATAATTATATATTAAAATATTTTGTTTTTCCGACTATACTTATTTGCAAATGTGAAAATTCAACTTGGTTAAAATATATTCAAATCTGTTAGTTTTGATCATTTAATTAATGTTTTCATTAATTTATAGGATTCGAGAAATGAAAACCAAATCTGTGATCCATCGAAGCGTCTTAAATGTGAAGAATCTTCGCCTTCGAGTATTTATCCGTCGTATCCATACATGTTTTCACCATATGGTTGGGCAGATCCTTCACTTTTAATGTATTGGTACCCAGCACTAGCTTCTAGTGTCTCCGGTGGTAGCAATTCCTCACTATCGGCCCGACTCTCGGCATTTAAGCCCTGGTCTGCAAATGCTTTAGGAAATGGAAAGCATTTGCCTCCAAATTTATTGCAATGTATGCCTCAAGGGTTGGATCGATGTTCGCGATCTAATAAATGCACAGATTCTTCGCCCCTCGAGAAGAATGAGAAAATTGGGAATAAACCGTATGTCTGACCCCTAAGATATTTGAATTAAATTTCATTTAAAATTGTTGTTTAATTAGTTTGAATCGTTGTGTTGTTGTTGAACCCGATTTTGGTTCGGAGTCACTCAAAGCATTTGACTCTCCGATCGCTTTTATCGCTCAAAAGCCATTGAAATCAAGCGATACGGAAAGGCCTCCAAAAGACAAGACTTTATACGATGACGACTCCTTCAGTTCTAATCCCACTCTTGGCTCAGAAAATAGCAATTTTTCGGGTAATTTAACGATAAATTACATTTGAAAATATTCTGGTATTAAATTGCAATTAATTGACTCAACAGATGAAGAAAACGCTTCTTCGCTGAAGAGTAAATCGGAGAAAATCTTCGGTAATTTGGAAGTGATTTTAGAAGAAAATAATTTGAGTAAAGAATTAAAAATGAAAATCATTTCGGAAGTGCACAACATTGTAAATAAATTGTCGAGTGTAGAGTCGACGCGTCCAACGCCTCCCACCCCTCCAACAATCATTCATACGACTCATAAAAAGAAGATTTTAAATGAAATTCAGGACAAAAAAATTAAAGAAAGTTCTGTAAAGACGTCAATTGATGGCAAACAATGTGAAGATGTCAAGTCAAGTATGGCCTCTAGTTTAGGACAGGGCGTCTCCTTGTGCTCACCGCCGCTCATCAAACGAGAGCCTAATTCTTCGCCACTTATGGCGGATCCAAAATTAAATTGTGTTCATTGAAAAGGCATTGAATTTTCGATAATTCTTTGTATTCTGGAAATGCCTTTCACTCAGTGAAGGCATCGAATAATGGCTATAAAACGGCTCAATATTTGACGATAACCTCTCTTTAGTGCCATTACTTTGGTTATGAAAACATTGTTTTTGATTATGTTTTTTGGCATAATTTTTGAGTCTTAGCTCACAATTAATGTCAATTCGATTGAACTTTTGAGTCATCGCATCAACAAAATTAAGTACAAACTAACGATTCATCAGAACTGTTATATCAAACAAATTTCAGTTCACTTTCTGTTCGGTATTCAAATGAATCAAATATTTGAATACTTGTTCCCACTTTTGTCTCATCCATTCATTTAAAAGTTTTCTTTTGTTTATATTTTCATTCAATCGTTTTTATTACTAAATAATTATTAATTTGATTATTTCCAACCTATTATCCGACGCACACACCTATCAATCGATTTTAACCACTTTTTTATTAGGTTTTGTTTATTAGTCGAGTTATTTGTTTGTTGAGGTTTGACATCGATTTTAAATTCTGTTAAATATTTTCTCCAATTTTTAAAATTCATCTCAGAATAAGTCAAAACTATTAAATAGCCGTCACTTTTATCCATTAATTGCCGAACTTTTAATTTATTGAAAGCATATTTGATTCTAACGATCAGTAATTTGTTTAAAATATTTCACAAAACTATTTAATATCAGATTTGAAGAAAAGCTTGTTTTGTACGAAACATCCATTGAATAAAACCCTAATATATTGTCCAACAGTTTTGTCGATTGGATTGCATTCAATTCACTTCAATTCACATTTAACTCATTGTTATTGTAATCAATAACTTAGACTTTAAGTCATAAAAATATGTTTCGATATATATATTATGATAACGATTGTCATTATTATTATGTTTTATATAATTATTGTTGAAATCAATTCATTTGATGTCAAATATTTGCACATTTACTCAAATGCTTATTAAGTTTTGGTTTAATATTTGTTTTAAAAATTTTTTTGAGGAAAAAAATTTTAAAAAATGATTGATTGAGTGCCTAAAGAAATAATTTAGGTTTTGTATAAATATTTCAAATTATTTTGACGTTTAAATTAAAATTTAATGAAAAGTTTTAAAGAATAACTAATTAATGAATGAATGAATGAATTGTTGCGAATTTCAAATTAGTTTTTAAAGTCTCCGAACAGACACTGATTTGTAACTTAAGTAAAGTATTAATGTTTTGTAAAAATATTATAAGAATTGAATGGTTTTAATGTTAATAAGAGTTAAGAAAACCGTTGTTTAGTTCATGATTTCCAACAGAATCGCTATATTTTGAGTTTCAATTAAATCTCTGCTCAAAAGCCTAATATTTAATTTAAAACAAAAGCATATATGAGTTGACATTCAATTTAATATTCCATCAAATTTTAAAACACTTTTTTATGGCAATAAAATTAATATTGAAATTATTTGATTCGATTGTTTTGATTGCCCGGTGATAGAGATGTCATATTTGGCACAACTATTGTTTTAATAGTCATTTTCACAAAATATTTTATGAATTTTTACACGAATCAAATGATTGCCAATAGATTTCTCAAAATTATTCTCATTTCAGTAGTCATTGATTTTTAAAAACTATTTTACTATTTATTGTTATTTACACCTTTTTCTCAATTAAATCTGAATGGATTCTCATTGAAGAGATTCAAACATTTTTTTGATGCATTTTATTAATGTGTAATCGATTTATGGCTATATTTTATATAATTAATAATTAATTTCAATGTTTTCGGGTATTTTTTATCCGCAAATCATTTTAATTGTAATTTAGTTTAATTGCCATAACTATTATTCAGAGCTAATAATATATGAATATATTTCGATAAAACTTTTCATTGAATTATAAACTTTATAAATCTTTTGCATAAATTGTAAATTAAATTCAAATCATTTATTGAATCATTTCTGCATTTTTTCCAAATAAACTCATTTTCAGAAACGAATTGATTTTTAAAACAATTTACTCCCGACTCGAGAATCACCAAAATCTAGTTCTAAGTCATCCATCAAAGAATAATGTCTATTGAATCAGTCATAGCATTAGCATTAGCAAGGTTAACTAATGTTTTCCTATGATTTAATTTAATAGTAGATAATTGCTGTCAGTTTTAAATTAGATAAAAAATGTAAACAATTAATAATTGACTGTCACAGTTGTAAGTTGGAAACTTTGCACGTTCAATTTACTTTAGTTTAATTCTTATTAAAATTCAATATTTTTTGAATAATTAATAGATTTAAGAGTTAAATGAATTGAATGGATATCTCAAAAAGTGATTATAATATTAGTAAAAGTGATTTAATAACCACTCCCTTCGAAGTGGAAAATAGTACTAAAGTAATGGACATTAAAAACGATAACTTTCTGCTGATTATTGTTATATTGATTATTGTCTCCATTATTATAACAATAATTGTCGGTATTTTGTGTTTGCTTTGGAAACGAAGACAAAGACAATTAATGAAATCAAAGATCAGAGAAAAGAATCAATCGATTGCTTCGGAAACCAATTCCTTCAAAGATGAAAAGTCGGAGAGCAGTGGAAAAATGAAGAAATCGGATTCAGTCGAAAGCGTTTCTCTCAAAATTCCAAACATAAGGACTGTTCCAGAATTCTTAAGAAACAAATACCAGAACACTATTAGTACTAATACTGATAACAAAGAAATAACAGAGTAAAAGTACATCCGATTAATTCTAAACATATATAAATCTCCTCTTAGTTTCTCCTCTTTTTCTCAGTTTCTAAGGAGAAGACAATTGTATATCAAATAAAATAAAATTCTTTTAAACGAAAAAATATTTGTTTTTCATTAACTTTTCAATAATTTACTTAAAAATTGTAATTCAAGTGAAGAAACACTTTATTTTGAAAGAGAATCAGAATTAGTGGAGAAAACAATGAAAAAGGAATTTATCGCATCATTTGATTCAATATTATTTTGATTGACTTCTTGTGAAATGATTTAATAATAGAATATATATTTATATCAATAAATTTTTATTATGTTTTAATGAGCGTCAGTTCCCATACAAATAGTTCTAAATAAAGGATAAAAAGAGGAAAATACAGAAACAATTGAATCGCATTTAAATTAATTTTTGTATAGGAAGTCAACCACTGAATTGAGTGGCAAAACAACTCTTTTATAATTAATTGTAAATTATTTTATAAATATTTTATTACAAAGCATTCATTCATTCAGATGACAACTTTCAATATATTTATATATATATATAATTATTTATAATATATTTATAATTAATTTAAATATCAATTCAGTGTTGATTTCGCGTCAGTTTATTATAAGTGTTAAGAGATTGAGTGACACCTCAACTGTTAGCGTCGTTATCGTCTTCGTCCTCTTCATTTTCGTAGAGCCAGGTCAGAAAACTGGTCACACTTTTAACAGCCACTGCTTTTCCCGGACGACTATTTTCAGACTTTTCCCACTGAAGGAACGCGTCCTGTGATATGACTCCACTGTCATAAAAAACTTGGAATAATTTATGCAGAAGTCCTGCGAAGAGAGGAAAGACACATAAAATAGTTATTTTCAGAATCACTGCATTTTATTAATTGGCGACTAACCGGACGGGTGCTGCAAGTCGTTCATCAACTCCTGTAAGGCAATGAGGGCCTGTAATTCTCGTTCGGCGTCTCCGCCTAAAAATTTGGAGAGGAGTGGACACGCCGTTTGCAGAGTATTCTTCTCAAAAGTATACGAATATTGGTCGTCAGGAGCGTCTGTCGGCGCTATAAATAACACTTTAATAAGAAGGGAATGGAAGAGTTAAATGTATTACCTATACAGCCACTGATGACTGCCGTAAATAAGGCACTGGTGAACTTATGATCACTTGTTTGGGAGGCATTGAAATGTTTCTAAATATAAATCACATTCTAATTAATCCAATCGTTTGAAGAGAAGACAGAGTTCTCACAGATATATAATTTTGTATTTCGTCGTTTGATTTGTTGTGTCTGACCATTGCTTCCAATTCTTTCTTAAACATCTGATAATTTTGATCGCTATTCGAAGACTTATTCGTTAATTTTATTGTGAATTCGACGCTCTTTTAAAACAAAATTAAAATTTATTTAATATTATATTAAATTTGAGAAAAACTTACATTTTTTTCAACAAAGTCTTCAATATTTTGATCAGAGTTTAAAAATTCCGTCCAATTAAGGTTTGAATTAAACCATAATTCGTTTGCCTTTTCGACACTCTGTATGAAAGTAATAAATAATTATTATATTTATTAATAAGTTATATATAATTATTGTTATAATAATTAATAAAATAGACTTACAGTTAAATCAGAGACAGCTTTGAAAATTTTGGCCACAAATAGCGATCGTATGTTTTCGTTACACATTTTAATTAAATCTAATATAAAATTTTTCCTATTTTGAGTTAAATTAATAAAAATAGGGGCCAACACCTCAGCGGTGTAGTCCCACAGTTTGGGAATATCAATAATCAAATCGTCGGCGAATTCAAGGATTAAACCCAACCTTTAGAAGAAAAACCATTAAATAAAATAATGCGATGTATTTGAAGACAAACCCTTTGAATAAGTTATCGATTTTAATGGTATTTTTGGCGATCAAGTGATCGATAAGTTTTCCGATTGCGAAGTGTATTGACTGACTAGACGTCTCAAAGGCGGCCTCAATTAACATGCTCACATATATGTGGACATTAGACTCATTGCATATAGCGGTGATATCATGAACCGGTTCATTCACATTCTTAACACTAAGGTATTCCTTAATAGACTCCATTGCCTTACGTTTAAACTCCTCTTCGGGAAGATTTACTTGACCCTTTAATTGACTGACTTCCGAATCAGGTGTTTCGCGACGCATTGAACTGTTTCTACTGTTAGGAGCACTGGCTTCTCTACTCCCGCCTCGACTACTATTTCTGGACATCATATTTGGATACATTTGAGAAGATTCAGACGGAGATTGTCTTTGATTTGAGAAACTTCGCGCCAAACTAATGGCTTCTTCGCGATCACCCCTTTGAGAGCGACCACCACGACTCGATTGGTAACCGTGCTGTTGATTGGAACGACCTTTACTTGAGTCCCGTGAAGTAATAGATCTGAAAATTAAATTAATTAAAAAAAAAGGTTTCAAACAAACAAACATTCAATTAAATAATACTTCGATTTTCGTTCCAAATCAAGAGCTGTAAACCTATTGACGACTGGTTTGTCTTCATTTGATTGCAATCTTTGTTGAGACTGAGCACCCCCTCGACTACCCAAAGACCACGAACCGGACTGTGGCCCCAATTGCACCGTTTCGTGACTTTGTTGTTGCTATTAATTAAAAGTCATTATTATTATAATTAAAAATAATAATTATCTTTATATTCATTCGAACAAAATATCAGAAATAAAAGTTTTCGTCAAAAACCACATAAGACAGGGATAACAAACTCATCATTTAAAAACTTAATAGATAATGAAAAGAGCGGACATACCTGTGAGCGAATAACACCCCAGTCAACTGTAGGCTGAGTTGCATTTTGACTCTTTCTACCGCTAACCATTGTCCATTGACTACTATCAGAGGAATCGTTGCCCATTCTTCCGCCTCCTTTATTCGCGGAAAAAATAAACACAAACTAAGCAAACAAATTACTACTCTATTACTAAACAAATACCCTTTTGTTTACGTTCTCTTTCTTCTTGTTTTCTATTTATGGTGTGCTGATGGAGTTCTCGGGCTGTCTGTTCTTCTTCTTTTTGAGCTTCTTGATGAATTTCATCGATCATTTTTGGCAGGTTTTCATCTCTACGAGCCTTCCAATTATTGTTTCGCATATCTATGACATCCCTTAACATAAACCTGACCCGAGCAGAAGTTCCCTGAACTTCAGGGGTTTTTTGATCAGCGATGTCACCCATTCTGACAAAGAAATTCTTGAGAATCAATCTTTGTTTGTCGCTAACAATTGAAGCTTCGTTTTCAATTTGTTCTCCGATTGTTTTGAAGAGAGCACAGAGACACTCGAGAGACTCGTCGTCGGCTTCTTTAATGAGTCCGTCAATGCACTGGACCATTATGTTAGACTTCAACATTTTAAGTTTATAAAGTTCTCCGATTAATTTAATGTTTCCGAGACTTCGCTTTCTGGCTCTTCTCATGTCTTCGTCGAGTACTTCTCTCATCATTTTCTTCTTTTGCGGATCGGTTTCACTTTCAATGATGTCCTGACGTTCCTTAAGGTCTGTAATCGAAGCATAGATTTCTGTTTCGAATTCTTTTTGACATTTTTGTATCAATAGTTTATGAAACTTCACTTCTTCCACATTATTGTCTTTATTAACGATTACTTTAAATTCATGGGACAAATATTTGCACAAATTTGCATATTGGAGGCAAAAGGCCGGTTCGTCAACAGCCTTCTCAAAGATGAGGTCAAGTACTCTCTTGAGTCTGTCCTCTGTGTCTATTTTAAGTAACACAATTTGTTTGATGAGATCGCTGTATTTCTGTGGCGTCAGTTTATTTAATATTCCTCTAATTTTTTTGAGCATTTCTTGAGTTTCTTTTTCTTCGGGATCGTCAGTAGTTTCCGCCAATTTTGATGGCTTCCACGCGTTATCAGTCGTATGCAGTTTCACGTCTTTATTCAAAGATTGAGACGACAAAACCACTTTACGGGGTTTTTCCAAATGTCTATTCGGTTGAGTCGACGATTGTCGGCGACCTATCGCTTGAGGCTATTGTTTGTTAACACAATTAGTTTAATAAAAGAAAATTATATTATAATTCATACTATCACTCGATTCCTGTAGTCCTGATTCCCTCGGGAGGCATAGTTAGGTAAAAATAACTCTCCACACCTCGACGAGTCTTCATAATGACCGGCGCCCTCAGCCTATTTTCAAGAGATATATCAGTGAATAAAACTATGAAAATATGTGAATAAACAAAAATTAAAATAAAATTGAAAGGGAAAGGGAAAGGATGACTATCCCTTAAATTACTTATTGTTTAATATATTAGAATAAAATGCGATCAGAAACGAGGAATTTTGTCCACAGAAATGTTTGGACACTTCGGACAGGGATAACGTTCATCATTTGCATTAAATTCTAATGTAATCAAAATGGACTCACCACCTTTCGAATGATTTCCTTGTTTTTGCCGATTTGAAGACTTTCGGGCATTTTTAGAACACTTTCGGACTTAGTCTTAACGGCAAATAAAAATTCTCTGTCGTACGCCTTCTTTCCTTCGGGATTGAGTGGAGTCCATTGGTCTTCTTTGTAAGGCAAGTCTGGAAGTATTGTTGTGGCCGTAGGACTTGTCGACTCACTATTGTCTGGTTGGCCACAAACCTCTTTATTCTTTATTTCATTGATTCGATTATTTTCGTTGTCATCCTTTTCTAAATGATTTTCACTTAAATTATTTAAAATTATATCATTTTTATTGGATTTGTCAACGCTTTCAATGGAAAGGGTTGAGTTGATCACAGGTGATGACCGATCACTTGACAATTGCTGTTCTAATTTGTCGGAAATCACCGAATTGTCCGTCACATCAGAAATATTGTCGATCTTTTCGTCGACCAATTCG
>JAQGCE010000638.1:0-11282 GCA_034699185.1 Eupelops torulosus
ATTCTTGTTAAAACAATGAGTGAGCAAGCACACTATACGTTGAGTATTAATAGAAAAACTGGTGAACTACAAGTCCAATCAGAACAGCGCCCGGAAAGTAATAATGTTAACAAGGTAATTATTTAGTCAATTTAAATAGATTGAGTATAATAATAAAAAATTGATCAAGGAATTGGGAAGAGTTATTGATCATCAGCTGAAGTCAAAATATTTCACATTATACTTGATCATTGCCTTTTTGGGAGCATTTGTTTTCGTTTCGGTCTTCAAAGATGACATTAAATTCATATTTGGATTAATTGTTTTGACGATCGCCGCCATAATTGGCTATATTATCGTCAATTACATCGACTTCTTAAGTCTTCAGTACATAATGGACACCATCTGTAAGATTGTCTCGAAGTCACCCCAAAGTGAACAGAATAAAGAGATGGCCGAAGAAAAGTTCGACCCAAATTTCACTGATAATTTGCTTGGTGAAAAGAAGAAGAAAAAGAATATCTACTTCTAATTGAATTATTGAATATTAATAAAACAATTTTAATCTAAATGTTCATGGCTACAATTCTTGATTCTTTAGGACTTTAAAATGTTCTATCAATAATTTTGTAATTACAATTTTAATAACAATGTATTAATATATAAAACAATATAAATATTAAAGAGTATTGCAACAACCTAGAGGTAAGTCATCGGTGGTGAGCTAAGAAAGTCTCATTATCTTCCATTCTTTTCTATTTTTGGCGCAAATTCTTTAATGAATTCCTCGTCATTTTCTAAACTCAATGCAATATTAATAAGGGGTCTCACGAATGAGTGATATTTTCTTTGACTCTTGGTACGATTTGGTGTTAACATGACCAATTTATCGCACCTATCGCTCGGTTCGCTGTATTCCATGCACAACATCATCAAAATAGGATCTATCAACTTATTAACATATTTGGTGAGAAAGTCGACAGTCTTTTTAGTGCATTGTTTCACTTCTTCGGCCTCTTCTGTCAGGCAATGAATTAATTGATGGAAATTACTGTTGAAATATAATACAAGTTTTAAAATAAACTTGGATAATTCCAATAATTTTTCAAATAAAATTGAACTTGCCAGCATGACATTGGTATTCTCATTTTGATCTCTACGTTCATTGTCCCGGTGAATTTGTTAATCAGCTCTTTATAGCATCTTTCCCAATTCTTGAGGCCAGCATTTGCACATGGTGCTGCTGTCAAAAGCTCTCTTGCTCTTCTAGAGAGTTTACCTGTCTTACATACAGCTTTCAATTCATTGTTAATGACGTGCATAAATAGTTTCATAGTAGCACGGCCAAAATCTGGCACACATTTATCAGCATAGACTTGGACTAAATCAAATGTCCTGTGTGCTAGATTACAATATGGACGCACCTGACGATCATTTTCAGGAAATTTCAAATTTTTTTGTCCTTTTTATTGAATAATTAATAAGTTTTATAAAATATTAGGAAAACCAAGAATTTTGAATTTTTCAAACTCACCTATTACTATTAATCGAGAAATAGACTTGTCAATTTCAATTTCCATTTTGCGATCGCAACTGAATTCATTAGATTGATCTAGTCCATCTTCTTCTGTCTTTACGGAGCTCTTGACTTTCAAGCCGAGTATCAACTGTTCTTGGAATATGTACTGAAATCAAAGAAATTAATTGAATTTTGCCATTCATTTGCATTAATCAGAATAAATGATCTAGTTTAAAGCTTACACAGATACAAAGGACCATAATAGTCAACATTTGTAAAGTGTTAGACATTTTCAAAGAATTTTATTTTTATAAAACTTAAGGAATAAGTGATTTGTTTTAAAATCAAAAGTGAAGTAAAACCCTTTGCGCTAAACATTGGTTTTTAAGTGAAAATAAAGTTGTTTTTTCTAAAACTTGTTTTCTGTTTTAATTAAATATTTTTATATTCAGTTTCTATATTAAGTCACTAAAGTTGTGATGAGTAATATAAGCAAGGTATAGGTTATTGGTTCACTAGAATTGAATTGCTTCTAAAAAACGTCAATTTTAGAGTTATTTTTATGAACGGAATAAATAGTTAATTAATTATACAAGGTTATGTAAGTGATACTTATTTTAATTGATTGAATTAATTAGAATACATGAATATTTTAAATTGTAGCTTGGTGGTATGAAGTTTTGAAGGGTTTAACAAGGGGAAAATAATGGCCATTGTGTCTTAATTGTTGATAATATTCCAGTTTGTACAAGGTTTCCAAGAATAGATTAAAAATTGACATCAAAATAAATTTTTAAAACATAAGCATTTGGATGACTTAATAGAAAGACATCTACATAATGGCAAACACTGAAAAGGAACAGGTATAGTCTACTCCTGTCCACTTCTGTCCATCCCTCTCTTTTCTTTTTTGCCTACATAATCGTTTATTTTAGTACCAAGGCTAAGTACTTTAATTTTTACTTTAATTAAAAGATGGTTAAGATTATTAAGATTTATTGTTTGTTTTGATTGTTAATTTATTCTTGGTGTTGAAAAAACAAAAAATAAATTATAAATGCGTGAAATAACATAAAATTAATGTGTCAAGTTCAAAAACAAAATTCTTGACAAATTATTGTTAATTCAATTGAATTTCCCTCTCATTAAAGATTAAATAAATGTTATAAATAGAAGATTTTATTTTATTAAAAAACTTGTGGCCATAAAATAAAAATCCTTATCTTGCACGCTCATACAATATTGTTAACAGCAGGGATAGCCAAGGGGGTCCAGCCTTGCATGAAAGGAAAAAATTGTGGCCGCGCGAAGCGCGGCCGCAATTTTTTTTTGCTTTTTTTTGAAGATTATTGAAAATTTTAATGAAAAGAGTAGTAATTAATTATGAAAAATTCTTAAATAGCTCAATTCTAGGGATTTTTGGTCAAAAATATGTAAAAAAGTTCATTGCTAAAATCCAATTTTCAAAATTTTATTGAAATTAAGGTAATTAATTGAAAATAACCTTATTTTATGATGAAATACCTCTAATATTAGTGGGAAATACACTAATTTCATGGTTAAACCACTTTTTTCGGTGTTTTTGAAGGATTTTAAAAAATGGCGGGAAAAAAATTATCCCCCCTTGGAGCCAAAAAAAATCCTGTAAAAATCCCCCTCTGGAAGGAAAATTCGAAAGTCCCCTACCTGGATCCCCCCTGGAGCCTCGGAGTCTGGTCATCCCTGATCTTAACCTACACTTTAGTGACTCATCTCATTCAGCAACACATTTTTAGCTAGGCGCTTTCATCCTTTGTTAGTATATTGTAAGGACGAGATATTATACGCAAAACACATTTATAGAGATGTTAATTTCAAATTTTTTTTTTAAATTCCTAAAATGCATTCAAATTAAAATATAATTAAAATCAATTTAAATACAAACAATTAAAATATTTGAAATAAATTTCCAATAAATACTTTGAATTCTAAGTATTAAATGGAAACAATTTTGACTTCACTTTGCAAGGGATTATCTTTAGAGATAACATTATACTATATTGTGATAAATATTTTATAATTATTATTTTGTTTAAAGCATTTTCAAAAGTTTACGTAAAATTGACTGAAATATAGTTCATTCTTAATTGATATGACCTTGCTCAATCTAAAGACCAAGATTAACTTCAAAGTTTCATCAGTTTGGCCTAAAATCTAGGCCCTAGATTCTACAAGCTAGTTATTTCAAGTTGTTAAATGAACAAGATATATGTTAGGGTATATAGAGAATCAATGTCTTAGGTTTTAATTATAAAAAAAATTATTGAAATAAAGTTAGACTTAATTTGGTTTTTAAAAGACTTTAATTCAAGAATAAAATAATTATCGATTAAACAATATTTTCGGCCATAAAACCAAAGTTTAGCCAAAAATATAACCAAAAAAAGTGCCAAAAATATATTTAATGATTATTTCGAAAATTAATTCAATTATTTTGTGTTCGAAATCGACTCAAACTAAATGAGTCTTTGAATTAAATATATAGTGATTTTACAAACAAATAAATTACTGTTTGATTGAATAAAAATGTTTAAAATATTTAAAAATTAAGTAAAAATCGCCAAAAATGGAAAAATACTGTAATTTTTATAGATTTTGATGAAAATATCAAATCAAATATAAGTTAAAATTGTTGTGCATTTAAAATATTTGTCAAAAATTTACAAAAACCGGGAAATTGTCCTTAATTTTAGACAAAATGTGAGACTAATCTAAATGCAAATTAAATGCAATCAAAGTTTTATTAAAAATATATATAACTTTTATATTTTGTGTTTTATATTTGAAGAACTTTTTGAACATTTGGCCAAAAATATAATAAAAACAGAAATAATTTAAAAATAAAAATTAAATTTAAAACAATATAAACACTGAAAATACCATTTTTGACAAAAAACCAAAATTGAAAAATAGGATAAATTTTAGAAATCTTTTGCTATAATTGACTGTCAGAGGGGACGGAATATCACTGCCAGTATTGGTAAATGCCTTCTATTGGCTTGTAATGAACGGGAATAAGATATTGGGCCGATTGGAGCTGTTGTGGAGGAGCACAGGTCTGATTTTGCGGGCGCTGGAAGTAGTGGACGACTTGTTGTCTCTGTTGTTGGCCTCCAACCAAATGCGTGCCTGTTCTGTCAGCTCTATCTGGTGTTGCGTTCGGCCGCAAGCAACCGACTGCCAGTGCCGTTGGAATGCCACTGATTTGCTGATATGGGGCGTCGAATGGCTTGAATGTGATGTTTGCGATACCATTCCGTGGGATACCATTAATCGCATTCCTTTCATTAATTTCAGCTAAAAATAAACAAAAATATTGTTATAAATGACAAAACTTATAAAATTAGTGTCGAAAACATAATTAAAAGGCCTTAAGTGAAGCGGACTGTGCTCTCAATTTGTGCCAAAACTAATGCAAAAATAAAACAAAACAAAACAAATAATAACCGAAAACCAAATAAATTGTGTGCAAAAGCGGTGAACAAACACGTGATACAAATATCCTGCAATTAAACCGAAAACTTACGGGCATTTAAGTGATAATTGGGTTGTATTGAGAGTAACTCATCCCCAACACTAGGAGCGGCACAATTAGAGCACTAGACGATTAAATGGTTATAAATGCAGAAATTAATAAAATCAAATCAATAATCAAATTAAACGCTCAGCCTTTCAAAGAAAACTTCAAAAAAGCGACAAAAATACTAACTCTCCTATGAGGCCTGGCAGGTGTTGTGCAGGAGTTGAGCGGATGTATACCAAGTGATGAACCGTTTCGCTCGTGACTATCATTAGTGGTTTCAAAAGTAGTATTTGGATCACAACTGGTTTGCAAATAGTTATAACTCAACGAATCGTTAACAGAATCGCGAAGAATCGACGGATGGATTGGAGGACTGAATAATAGCAAAGACGAAGACTCCTCGACAAGAGATTTACTCTGTTTTCGCATAATTCTAATCAATTCAAAGCTAAATATATAAAACTTGAGAAAATACCGGAGTTTCGAGTAAATTAAAGCTGTCGTGAATCTGTCGCACAGGACTGTTGGGTGTCGTAAGTCCGGGAACACTGATATCTCCGCCAGTACTCCACGTCGAGGACAAACATTTACGTGATTTACGATATGGAGAGACATTCTGTAAATCAAAGCATTAAAAACGATGATATTTAAGATTAGCGCCATTACCTCTTTGTTAATAGACTTTACTCCACTCACGTCCGAAACGGGCGGTGTTTCAAAAGGAGTTAACCATTGACTAGTCTTTTGGGTTATTCGGACTTTAAGTGGACTGTTGTTCGTCGGCGTAGAAGTAAGTGAACGCATCGGTCCGTTGAGGAACTAAAAGTCAAATAAATTCATTAAAAGATCCGAATACTAAAAATTTATGAGAAATACTTGAGTGGGACTAAAGGGAAGACATCTATAATCCTGTGCTGAAAAAGTTTGCGGAACAAAAGGTGTTGACGTCGTGTTCGAAAACATTTGATTTTCATTCAATGGATGCCTTGTTTTCTTCATTGATGGAGGAGTGGTATAATCGACAATAGTTTGTCTTCGTTTCAAAATGGAAGGATGAAAAATAGCTGAAACCGGCGATCCCTCAGAAATATTTCTATTTGAAGAGTTCTTTGGTGGGGAATACTTGAGCGGGGAATTAAGTAGTGGTCCGTCAATGGCTGACACCAATTCTGAAACTGTGAGGTCATTGAAAGCACCGTTTGTAGAACAGGCCAATTCGGTTAACTCCCTTTCGATGACATCGGCATTGAGTGGCGACAAGAGATCACTTAAATCATTGAGTCCGTCATCACTCTCTTCACATTCATTAGTGGTTTGAGAATCGATGGCAGCATTCAGTTGATAATCAATTAGCGATCGATTCGCAGAAGAAATTGTTTCACAAAAAGTTTCGAATTGTTTAGAAAACGAAGAATTGGAAAATATCTAAAAATAAATCGGTTCTAAACTTTGTCCAAAAGAAGTAAAACATACCTGAAGTGCATTTTCAGACAATTTATTCATTGATCGACTCTTTTTACTATTCCTTCGCTTTTGTGGAACATTAGGCGATCCTCTGAGCAAAGCCTCAGCCTTTCGTTTAAGAGTTGAATTCCAATGATTTTTGATGGCATTATCTGTCCGTCCGGGCAATAGTTTGGCGATCTTTGCCCACTGATTACCCCACTGTTGATGCGCTTCAATTATAGCCATTTCCTCCTCATCAGTCCAAGCAGTCTTAATTATATGCGGATTCAAATGGTTGTGCCACCGCTCCCGACACTGTTTGCCAATACGTCCGTCCAATTGCTTAGCAATTAGTGTCCACTTCTTTGGGCCGTATTTCTCAACCAATTCCATCACTTTTTCGTCTTCCTGTTCGACACATAAATATTTGGTCACAAACGGAGACGAAGTCCTAAAATCAGAGGTAGGAACAGGACTGACCTGTTTGGTCCATGGACCTTTCACTAGACGGGGGTTCACCACTTTGTCCCATCTCTGTTGACATTGAATATCAGACCTGTCATTAAAATTCTGAGCGATTGTCTGCCAAACATGTTCTCCATAATTGTCTACTAAATTCTTCAATTTGTTGTCTTCCTCTTTAGTCCATTTGCCTCTATTTATAGACTTCTTATAAAAGTTTGGAGTACTGGACGGCAAAGAACCCAAACTTGAGGTCGAAGTGACCAATGCTTCGGTGGACGAAACACTGGATTCGTCACCGCTTTCTAACATCACTTATAAAAACTAAAACAAATGATAAAAACAATAATCAAATCAAAACCAAATCGAAGGACAAATCAATTGAAACAATAAACAAATGTCTCGCGTTTTTCAGACAAACCTTTTGTTTGAATACAAAATAAAAACACATAAAAACATTAAATTTTGTTTATTTAACTAATCGTCAAATGATTTATCAGATAATGATTTGATTAAAATTGTAAACTAAATGATTAAAAGTAAACACAATTCACTAAATTATAGTTTAATTTATTACACAATTTATTACATAATTTCACATAAAATAAAACTAAAAATATATGAAATGCGCGCAAATCAGACAAAATATTTGTAATTTCCTCTCAAAGGACTGAGCGCTCAGTCATCTGATTTGATGTTCACTTTTGAAACCACTCTCTCCGCACACCTTATTGGATGTCCAAACAGACAACAACTTTGTCCGTTAGATTGTACTATTGTAGCATGGTCCATTACGTTATGTTTTATTATTATGGATTTTATTAGGAATCCTAATTTAGGATGTCATAACATTAACAAAACTCAACTTGTACAAATCTTATACAAGACTCTTGTAACAAGAGTTAAATAACGAATAAAATACGAATAAAATTTTATTTAAAATAATTTAAACCTTTTTATAATTTTAATTTAATTTAATAACTTTTTTATTATAATATTAAAAGTATTTTAAGTGATTTGAATGGACGGCAAAACCCAAAAAGAGATTTATTTTTGTGTTTTATGTCCCGATATTTTGGATGTTTTATGTTTTAAGACTAAAACAGAGTTAGAAAATCATTTGAAAGACTTTCATCTGAAGAATAGTTCTTCAAATGAAAGCCATGCAATCACTCAATGGATTGAAAGGCATACCAAATATCAGGAGGCGCTCAACAAATCGATGTCACAATTTCCAAAAACGGTTCCGGACAGAAATAAAACAATATACAAAGGATGTCCCGTTTGTGATCGTATAATTAAAGTAAGTTCTTGGCTCTAAAGTCAACCCATTTCTAAGATATTCTAAAAGTTGTAAATGTGTCTTGGTATTTAATAGGTCTTCAAGATTGGTAGCGATCCATTCGCAAGCAATACCCACGAACTCCTCATTAGGGATATTAATATCGATTATTCGGGAAATAATGTCAATCACATTAACCCTCACCTTAAGTACTATCCCTATGAATGTCTTATCTGTAAAGACGAGTGCGAAGAGTCTCGACTACGAGGAGATCCAGAGAGAGAAGTGGTCAAAACTTCGGTAAAAGCAATGATGAGAAGACATATAATCGATAAGCATCTAAAGAAGTCACCGCTAACTCGGGAACCATTAGAACGAGAAATTGAAAAATCAATTCTTACGCTAAAAGTTATGATTTTGGAAAGAATTACACGAAAAGAGTCGTCAAATCCAAAGCCTCCCCACAAGAAAATCAAAAAAATTAAATCAATTCCGGGTCCTCTTAGAGGTTCCATACAATTAGATCCTCCAAAACGTTTGCCTCAAATTCTTCCACAGCAGCACATTATTATTAGGCAAACCCTTCCATTGAGTCAATATAGTAGTAGTAGTGGTGGTAGTGGTAGTCAAGACCTTATGATAGCATCGGTAGGACTTTCTAAAAATTTTGCCCTTTTAAGACCTTTTTCTCCGACACAGCCTTTAATAACTTCGACACCAATTTCTAAGAATCAAATCAAATCCGAAATCCAATCAAACATTAAATTAGAAGAATCTGATGAAGAAGAAGAAGAATTATCTGATGAAGAATTTGATTTAATGAAAGACAAGTCTGAAGTATTTGGATGTGTCTTCTGTTTGAAGAGATTTAAGACTTACGACAAAGTGTTTGACCACTATTTGCTTCACTGCAATGTATTAATGAAATGTGCAAAATGTGATCTTCTGTTTAAATCACCCGAAGATTTTCGTTCACATAATTCTTCGCACAAAGAAAACTCCAAAAATCTTTTGAATTTAAATGAAAACAAAATCGTTCGTAAATGGATTGAAAGGTTCTTAAACTATTTGAAAAATGATAGACAAACACTTCTTGCAATGACTTATGATTTGGATAATATCCATTGTGCCGTCTGTCTAATGGTTTCCGAAGTCTACAACTTTAAGTCGAAAACAGTTTTACCCGAAAGTCAGTCAATTGAGAGCCATATTCACAATCATTTGAATTATTTTCCCTTTGAATGTATTGATTGTAATTACGAAGACATCAAAACTGAATTCTTTTTGGATACAAAAGCAAAGAAACATTTATATGAAAAGCACTGCATTAAAAATGCTGAGGAAATGACCAAAAGTGAACTGTCCACTTATTTTATTAATAAATGCTCCATCACTAAAATCGATGAATTGATAGAAATTTCGGTCGATTTAAACAAAGAATTTAATAGTCTTTCAATCAGTTCTCTGCGATTAGACTCAAAAAGTTAACAAACAATACATTTAAAGGAAAAAAATGAGAGAATAAATATAAATATTATTTTTTGAACTCAAGTCTCAAATGTTTTCTAATTATATTTTATTTAATTAAATAAATTATTTTTATGTCGTGTGAGTACTAACCCTTAAAAAGAGTACTAACTCTAGTAATAGAAATTCTACACTGATATGCAAGGTATTCAATGATGGATACAATTTCCTGTAGAAAAAAACCGCAAAATGAATGAAAATTGGATAACATTTCAATAAATGGTTTTAATCATAATTTTATGAAATGAGATATAATAATGAGTTGACTCTATTCAGTGATTTATTGAGCGCTTCTCAAACTTGTGTTAGAATTGAGTGGTTTGGTTGATGTCAAAGGAGGAGAGCCTTAGGTTATTAAAGATACCCTCAATTATATCCAAATAGTTCTAAACATTTATGTGTTTTGAAGGATCCGAACATCACTTCAAACAATATTCTGACTCTCAATGAGTTTTTCAACGAATAAAACATTAATTAAAATGATTTAAAAACTCTGCCAACGATTCTAATAAATGTAAACAAATTTTTATTCAAAACTTAAATATTTTATATCATTTTGAATAACATTTTAATATTAATAACATTTTAATATTTAATGTAATTATTTTCGATGATTTGGCTGTAAATCAAGAAAATTATGGCTAAAATCGACTAAGAATTGGAATATTTGCCAAATTAATAGGAATTTCAGGAAAATAGCTGAAAAGTAATAGAATCTTGATATGTTATGTAAATACAAATATTGATGAAATACAAAACAAAAGTATTATATAACCGGTAATGCCCAAGGGCGTCCAGCCACAATCCCCCTAGAATCCAAAAATCCCCCTGGAGGGGGAAGAAAAACACATTACTGAGGGTTTTGAGAAAAAACTGATCCCCCTGGAGCACCTGACCTTGGGCATCACTGTATATAACAAGTCAGTTGTCAGAAAATCCCAGCAATAAATTGCACAATACTTTAGTTGACTCCTAAATAGAGTGACTAGAATTACTTGATTGACCATGAATCCCCTGATTGAGCATTCAATTTCAAACTCGTGAATCGTGAAAATATTTAGCAAGGAGAATGAGAGGGTAAGAGTATTTAACAATTAATCAATTTGCAATGAGACCAAAATAAGAACCCCCTCTCCCTCCCCCTCTCTCTAATACACACAAATGTATTATTATTATTTGTAGTGTTGTTCGGTTTGAAAATTCTGAAAATCCCCCCTGATTTTTGAAGGACCCCCTCGAAAAATGTGGCGCAAAGCGCGGCGGCAAATTTTTTCGGGATTTATTTAAAAAATCCCTAAAAATGTTAAGAAAGTTGGACTTAAATAGCTTTTAAGCAGAGGTGCACAAGGGGGGGGGATAATCAAAATATCCCCCCTAAAGTCGAAAATTTGGACAAAATCCCCCCCTAAAATTGAAAGCCGGTAGGCCCCCCCCCCCATCGAAAATTTTGCTGCCGCGCGAAGCGCGGCGGCAAATTTTTACCAAATTCTATTTAAAATTGTCTA
>JAQGCE010000639.1:0-11266 GCA_034699185.1 Eupelops torulosus
TGTCATTTATTTGAGTTTTTAATAAATGGCCTTTCTTTAAAATAAAAAAATAATAATATATCAAAGTTTAGGCCTAAGTTATTAATAACTGTACTCTCAGTCTTGTCTCGTCTCTGATTTGGTCTTTAGGTCATTGTTAACGATATACTGCAGACACCCTACAGTTCCGTTAGACGTCTTCTCATTTTCAATGACCTTATTCTAGATATTCCTTTTAACAAAAGAGAGGCTAAATTTTCCTGTTATTGAAGAGGACTTTCGATTTTAGTTATCTATAATTTTTTACTTCAATTAATTGAAAATAAGTCTAAAAACTGAGATATGAGTGAAAAGCCCTGAAATGCCTTGCGGCTAATTTTCACTCTCTATATAAAGAGAGAGATTTTCTTTGAGAACATCAATTCATTTCAATTCAGATTCAAACCATGAAGTTTTTGGTGAGAATTAAAGTAATTTCAGTGAAATTGTTTAATATTTTTTTGTTTAGATTATCCTCAGTTGTATTGCCTTATCTAAGGCCCAAAATTTGGGAATTAACGAGGGTCAGCCTGAACCTATTTCACCCTATTCATTCAGCTATTCAGCTGATGCTACAGGTGGTAGCTCTTCCCGACAGGAAAGTGCCGACGCTTCGGGTAATTCTTTTGTTAAACTAAGAAAATTAAAATTAATTTATAATTATTTGGTTTTGAAGGCGTTGTTCGCGGATCTTATTCTTTGGTATCAGATGACGGCAGTAAGAGAATCGTCAATTATATCGCTGATGAAAATGGTTTCAGAGCTCAGGTAATTAATGAATGAGCTGTCATTTTATCTAAATTTAATAAAATATAATTTAGGTTCAAACCAACGAACCGGGAACTGAAAGCAAGTCCTCCGCAAATGTAATCATGCAATCGTCACAATTACCCGCTGAAGAGATAGCGTTGAGAGTTGGACCAAGACCTGATGAACTAAAGCCCATAATTCAAACTTATGGTATAAAGGGTATCGTTGGCCAGAAAGTAGTGTCACCCCTTCTCACAACTGTCAGAACTGTGCCCAAAGCTATTCTGTTGAACAGACCAGTCATTGACCTTCATCCTTCAACTTTGTTACAGCAAAAGGTTTTGACTGAAATTCATCCAGTTCAGAAAAAATTGCAAGTTGTGCCCGAAGAGACACTCACTCTCCAAGGCATTCCAAACTTACAGTTCACTTCCAGACAAATCCAGACTCCCATCAAATTGTTGTCTCAGATCCCAAGACTTAATACTTTGAAATCTGTTGGATTGGATTTACAACAAAAAGAAGAATTGGTTGCACAGAATTACGAAACTTTTTAAACCAATTAACCCATTGATTAGATAATTCCGAAAAGACTTCAAAATCTTTTAAATTGTCTGATATTTTAATTTAATTACATAATTAATGTTCAATTACTAAAAATGATATTAATTGTAATTTTTTTAAAATTTTTTAATTGGAAATACTTTTTGAATGCAAACCGAAATTCTGTAAAAAATAAAATATTTTTTTGAAAGTCGGCAAAAGTTTTATTAATTTTCGGACACAAATATAGATGAATCGCAATATTCTTACCCCATATTGAAGAGAATGAAAATTTGAAATACCTTGTTAATTACCTTAAAACTCAAACAGTCTAAGACAAGGTATGCTTAGGTATGTTATTCTAAATATTTTCTTAAAGTTGAATCCAAAATTGAAAAATAATAAGAAAATTTAAAATCTATTAGAAGTAGTAAATTATATTATGTAAAAGTTGCTTTCTTATTAATAATGTTTGCAGAAATCACTTTTACGTAATAATAATAATGAATTAATTATTGAATTTTATGATTCGATTGATTTTTAAAAATGTTATCGAATAAAATCGATTTATTAAACTTTGAATACAATTAATAGAATATAAGATATGGCACATAAATTAATGGTAGCCCTCACACAATGGCTGGGCTTCTCATGAAATTTAATTAAAGGGCGAATCAATAAAAATGAATGATTTTAATGAGTGTGATAATTAGTCGACTGATGGCATGGGTTCAGGCGTTCCCATTCATTATATGTACAAATTGTCGATCACAGTATTGTTTATTGTAATTACAATTAATGTCGAATTTATTTAATTGCTTTCAAGCAATTGAAGAGCAAAACTCAAGATGACTGGCAGTGCTGTGCGCTGTCAGATGTAGTGTTTCTCCGTCCACTTTAACCGATTCAATGCAACCGCTAAATCCCTGATAGTATTGATTTGGAAGACCAGTTGGCAGTCCAGGAGATCCTCCTAATTGTTAATATAAAGTTGCAACAAATAAAAAAATAGGAACATTAAATGTTAACTAGCTTATATACACTAGTTTGTATAATTTGTTTCTATGAATTTCATAAAATATCAAAGAAAAACATTAATACAAATATAGCGGTTCTCTTAAACTTATAGCTATAATAGAATTGGTTTTAAATCAGTGATGCCCAAGCTCTTCGAAATAGGGGAGGGGGTCCCAAAAATTTCAAAAAACAGTGGGATAGGGGGTGTATTGCGCAAACTTGGAAACCTTCACAGATCTAGTATCTGTCTATAGACGTAATGTTAAACTTTCTGAAAAATTTTGTTCACCTTTTTTTAGTACAGTTTACACTTTTTCAAGCTTTTTCTACCAAAATTTTCCTAGGGGGGGGTGTTTCGAGCCGAAACTAGTGTGTACCTCCAAACCAAACAAATTAAGAGGGTATTTGGGCTCCCCTTGGGCATCACTGGCTTTAAATTTGATTTATTTTTGATAAATGATTTCAATGAATATTTTTTCGATTTTATATTTTTGATGTTATGAGTGATAATACATTTAAAGACAATTATTATAAGAGACTAATATAAAGAAAGCAAAACACAAATGAAAGTCCTGTTAGACATCAATGCTATTATAAAATTTAATTTTTCTTTAAAGAGATTAGTATTCATTGTCTGACATATTATGCACTAATTAGTAATTACAATCTTCTAGGGTAGGACTCAACCCTAACCTTCATTGGTGTAATCAAGAAAATTTGAAAATCCTTATTTGTTACCTATATCTTTATCATCTTTTTATCTAGAATAATTGCTATTTAAGTTATTCCCGTTTTAATGTCTGTTTAGTATAAATGGAAATAATAGAGAAAACTTTTATTGAAAAGGCCTACCTATCCATAGCACTCCATCAGTGTTGAGCTCCGTTGCTCCGGGCTCTGAAGTGCCACTTATTGGGGGCTGATTATCGATATGCATAACACCCAGTCTTTTGTTTCTAATAATTTAAACAATTTTTAAAACAAAGAAAAGCAAAAAAAATGTCTACCGGTGGACAAGAACTGTATGCCAGAGTCCATCATTGATTGGCGACAAACTCCTCAAAATAAATAAATCCTTTTGTTTGCCTAAATTGAAACTAAGCTCCAGAAAGCCATCGGAAAGAGCCAAAGATAAGTAGTCGCCCTGAGTGGTCGCTCCTTTGTTCAGCCAAAGAATTATTCCATTGGACTGTTCGCTACGAAATCGTATTTCAAAACGATTTTCTCGCTGTCCTTCGATTCTGAAACAAGTTTTTGGTTTATTTACATTTTTTACAACTAATCCAACTTTTATTAAACAAATATGAGATTACAATACATATAAAAGACACAGACATAGAAGGCATACCCCAATTCTCCCGTTTCCGTACTTTGATTATCATCGCTTTGATTGCATTAAATAATAAATAAATAGATGATCTTGTTGTTATTTTTAATTTTAGTTAATCTCAATCAGAATATAATTAAAGTGTTGTTTAAATTTGTTATAAAATGATTGCTTAATATAAAAGGAATAGAAAACTTACACTGTTATGATTTTGTTGGGAAACATAAGAAAAGTGTTTCCTTTGAAGGCCACCGGTTTCTTTAAGTCCTCCCTTTCCATCACTAGAATCAAGAAAAATGATTATAATTTTGAGTGAAATAATGGTTAAATTCCACATACATTTGTCACACTTTTTGCCGGTATATTTGACACTACATTTACATATGTAATCATTTACTGTAATTCAAAGCAATAAAATGAGGCAATAATTCGTAGAAAATAGCAAAAAACAATTTTTCATTTACATTGAGGCATACAAACTCCATTATTTTGACAAGGTGATTCATATCCACAAGGAGGACCGCCGTATTCCGGCACATTTCTATGCTTGACTGCTCTCTGAACTAAGTTATCCCAAACCTCTCCGTTGACGACAATTCTCTGAATCGCACCGTTCAGACCAATCATAATACCTGAGTCGCGATTTATTGCATACATATTCTCGATTCCACCGATAAAGAGGGGCTGTTCTAAGTTTAGTTCACTTAATGAGCCCTGAAATTAATAACAAATCATTAGATGACAGCTTACAAGATATGTGACTATTATATCATCAAATCATTTACTTTTGCTTCGCCTTCCATTACAGGACTGAAATTCAAAACAATACAAACATTAGTTTTTTCACACTTAATAACATCTTTAATCTTGCTATTAATTATTTGCAACATTATTTTGAAAATGTAAAACCATATTCATATTTGAGCTTTAATTGAGATAATTCTCACTCTTTTTTGTCGATTTGATAAATAATTTACGAATTATATAAGACTTACATAAATGCATAGAACCTATACTAAGGATTTAATATAAAGAATATAATAAACTGACCCGTCGTCTAATTGTAAAGTTCCAACTTTTTTATTCCTTGTGATTCTAATGGAATGCCATTCTCCCAAAGTTATTGGATCTTTGCTCCTGGACAATTGAAAAATGTTTTAATTTTGAAATTTTTTAAAAATTATATGACTATTGTTTTTAAGAGACTTAATATTAAACTCACGAAATGGAAACGACTCCACTTTAGGTAAGCATTGAAGTCAATTAAACAAATTAAAGCCTATTTTATAAAATATTTACAAATGTTTGGATTACCTGACATTCGCGATACCACTTCCCAAATCGTAACGAAATTGCACGAAACCGTCATTTATATTGAGTGATAAGAAATCACCCTTTCCTGAAGCCTGTTGTCCGTTATAGAGAATCATTCCGTGAATGGCTCGCGAAAGAAACCAAACTATTTTTCAATCGATATTAGAAACTGTTTTCGATCAGATTTTTTTAAAAAGCATTTATACCCTCTATAGTGAAGGCTTGACTGACGCCTTGAAGTGTAGGCAATTGTAAGAAAGATGTTCCCCAAAAGTCAGGTACTTTTACGACAAACATTTCTCTCTGCACTGAATTGCAATGAAATAAAATTTAGATTTATTTATATTTATATAAATTGATGTTTGGGTTCACAGAACACATGTTTATAAATAATTTATGCCATACTTCCATCAATAAATAAGGAATGAATGATCCAGGAAAGAGTAAATTCAATTATTTGCTCAAAATTGTTGAAAATTTAATATATGCTAAACTCAATCAAAGAAATAATGACAAAATAAGTATAGAATGCATTGATTTCTATGATTTGTTTGAATTGAAAGTGGTTTAGGTATAGGTAGTGGTATTGATAACTATTAACTAACTATTATTGAGAACTTGAACTTACAGTCATCACAAAGTTTTCCGGTCCTTCCGGCCGGACATTTGCACATAAAATCTTGTGAACTGTTCTCTTGAAGCACAATACAAGTGGCACCGGCAGTACATGGATCAGAAGAACAGGCATTTATTACAGTTTCGCATTGTTTTCCGGTATATTGTTCCTTGCACAAACATTTATATGATTCTTTATGAGAATCAGGCAAACAAGTGGCACCGTTTGCACAGGGAATACTTTGGCACTGGTCGCTATCCTTGCACTCATCTTTTCATTGAAAAATTCATTAAATTATGATTTATATAAATAGTTTTGTTTCTAAAAGATTAGATAACTCACCAATTTTATAAGCTTTGATGATATCCTTAGAGTTGGGATGACTCAGATCACTATCTTTGCGACCGATTCTAAACTTAAGTATACAACCGACTAATCCTTTATTTACTCCAATATTTTCATAAATTCTTTTCTCTTTGGAGGGAATATATCCCAAAAATAAGCTCTCAGTTAAGTCGAGTGATTTCAAAGCGCCCTGACTTTTGCCGGACACGTCTTCCTGTCCTTCAACTGACAGCATTCCGTCCCATAAGTATCTTTTGGCCACTACTTTTATATGTTTGCCTAATTGGACTGGATGATGGGATCTAAGAATAACTGTGCCACTACCCAAATTGTACCGGAACTCAATATGAGAGTCTTTTATAGCCAGAGAAGTGAAGTCTCCCTCTCCGGACAATGTCTGTCCATTATATAAAATAATACCATTTATTTCAAATGTTTTGAATTCTATTTCAAGTGTGAGTCGTGTATAGGCCTGGAGTCGAGGCATTTCAATATAAGCCATGCCATTAAAAGCTGGTATTTCGAATGGTTTTTGAATTTCTTCTGGAAGTGTATGAGTGGGTACAGTGGGTCCAGTGCTCATAAGCATATTTTCGTGAACACTGACTTCTCGGGTAGATTTTTCAGTGTCTTGAGTTGTTTTAAATATTGTTGATCTCCTGACAGGACCGGCTGTTACTGTTTCGGCACTGGCCTTACACTGACCATCGTGTTTGGAAGTAATTCTCTTTTGATAGCGACATGAAAACAGTCTGAGCTGACATTCAGAACCATAAGTATTGCCGTCTGAGCCACAGACAGACGTGGTTTTACGCTTCTCATTGTTCGGACATTTCATATCACAAACGCATTGAACTCCTTTTCCGGGCCTTACTTTGCAAACGGCACCGAAATGACACTTGACATCAGAACAGGATCCCGATATGGTTCGAGTCAGTGAGGCTTTAAGTGACATAAGTTTATAAATCACTAAATAATTGCATCAAATGATAGATCAATAGAGTGTTACCATCAGTACAGCCTTCTGTTGCCAAAACCATTCCTTCAGGACATACATCACATTTCATGCCTTGAATACCTACTTTGCAAACGCATCGACCGGTCATTTGTTCGCAATCATCTCTGACTGATCCATATTCATTGCACGCACAGGCTTTTAGTGAAATATATGTTTTGAATAAATCAGTGGAAACACCAAAACACTTACGAATGCAACCACTGTTTCCCTCAGATATTTTGTGAAGTCCCCAAAAGCCAGCCTCACATCTATCACATCTTAGACCTCCAACGCCGGGTTTACAGTGACATTGTTTTGTTGTCGGATCACATGTTAAAGAATAAGAGCCTAATCTATTACAACCACAAACACTGGGACAGCCAGCATTGTTATTGCCCTGAGCTGCAGTCTTGCCATCGGGACAGCAGCTATACATTGGTTTTTTGTAATCAATTAATTAATTATAAATTCAATAAAAATAAAATGAGAATAAATAATACGAACCCATAAGTGGTTTCAGAGCAACTCCTAACTGCCACTACCTCTCGACAACATTTGGCGAAATTGTTTCCTTTATGACAATAACTATTTGGTGGACACGTCTTAGAATCGGGTCCATCGCCACAAAAGTATTCTTTTCGTGTTAATGGATTGACAAGCGGTGGTTCTCCATCACAGGGAAGAATTTTTATTTCTTCACACATTTTCATGTCTTGTGGTTTAATCTCTTGTTGTCGACCACAGGCCTCCTCCTGAAGCTTACATTCGTTGTCGTAAAGACGACCGTCGCTTCCTTTGGGTTAAGATCTCATTTATTGTCTATTATTAGTTAAATAAATAAATAAAAACTCACCACAAACTGGTTCCGAGTCGTGACCAGAAGGTGGACAGTGATATCTATTTGATTGATAGAAATAAGATGTATCGAAGAATTAATTTGTTGATGTCTTACGTGCAAAGACAATGTGGTACTCCATTCTCATCATAATCACAAACCCCTCCATAGCGACAAGTTTTTTGATCACAAACTTTGGTATAACCTCCCGATCCTTTACATTACAATCAAATTTAAGTAAATGAAACAGTATTAAAGAGTGTTTTACCTGATCCTGAACCAATTATCTCATCGCATTCGCCAAAAAACTTGACCAAAATATCTGTGCTCTGTTGACATGAAGTGCTTCTCATTTGGCATTCGCTGGTGTATGTGATTCCATCGTCACCACAAATAGGCTCATAATTGTCCGGACATTCGGTGGGACAGACACATCTGCCATTCTCACAACGGGCTCCATATTTGCAGTGGACGTTTAGACAGACATCACACGGGCCTCGAGTGGCAATAGTAACAAACTGTGACTTCTCACAGGCAGAGACTCTCATCTGACACTCGTTCTCATAAGTGATTCCATCAGAACCTATAAATAGAAAGAACTGATGAATGCTTTGAAATTAGAGGAACTGATTGACAAAAGAGCGAAGACTTACCACAAACCGGAGATTCAATCTTTAAGAAAAAATGAGAGGTTTTTATTAGAGATTCAGTCCATATATGAATCCAATCAAATCGATCAATAATTTGACGGAGCGTTAGATATAAAGAAGTACTCACGTGAACACAACTTTGTGGGCAAATACATTTGCCTCCCTCTCCATCCGACTCACAAACTGAATAGAACTGACAGTTTTTGTTTTCACAGCCGTCTATAGGATTGACATCAAAATCAATTAATTCAGTATAAGTTCAACAAATGCTTGAATAAGACTAAAATCCCTAAATATTATTGCTATTCAATTATTAATCCCTCAAAATATACGATTGAACAAGATAGCTATACATTTTTATTTTATTTATTTCAAACAACTGAATTGTTTAAAATGAGGAGAGATTCCTTTTCTAGGTAAATCTAAATATTTTCTAATATCTTGGTTATCATTATTATTAAATAAGAAGTCAAAGGATCGGTGAAAAATTGATAATTTTCTTTGAAATTATCATAAATTTCAAAAAGTATCTTAATATACTCGATATTAATGTTTATTTTAACTTGATTCAAATTTCTGAAAAATTGAAATTGATCATCCTCAAAAATTACATCATTTTCTATAGATTATGAATACATATAAATTATATAATATAATCATCAAATAAAAATAGAATATTTGCTATTAAACAGAGTTTATGCAAATTTCTTCTAATTATATAACGTATTATATAATTAAGAGAAATGTTTTCAAATATATTTTCAATTTCGAAAAAATTTGAAAAATTTTTGGTTTGAAGCACTTATTCGAATATTTTTGAACAATCGATCGATTTTTAGTTTGAATAATAATATTATTCAAATCTAATATAAAATGAAAAGAATATTCTTTTATGACATGAATATGAAAGTGTTTCCTCTTTGAGTGATATATTAGACACTCATATATCTGTTGACAGATTATCGTAAAACAGAATCAATGGAAACATATATTTACTAATTTATTTAATTTATTTAATTTATTTAATTTATTTCAACTATAATTTATATTTCTTAGATAGTATAGAAGCGAGCTTGGTTACTTAAATCTCTGGAGACTCGGATCTTTTGAATCTCTGAAACAATGTACTCTTGATGAATTTACAGTTACAGTTTTGTTGAAATTGTATAATTTAACTTGGTGAAATTGTATACTTGGTCAATTTAAATTTGTTGGTTTGAGATCATAAATATTAAATGAAATGCACTTATAGTGAAAGCATTGCTGCTGTCATTCAAATGATAAAGTATTTTGTATTTCGCAATAAAAAACGACACTTTTTTAGTGATATGTGTTTTACTTAGTATTGAATATAAGTTTGTGATAAAACTCACTGCAAAGTCCTTCAGAATAAGAGATTTCGATGGCTTTCTTCTGTTCGCAGAACTCTCTCCTCATTTTGCATTCGTTGGGATAGGATATGCCGTCACTAAAAGATAAACCAATATTTTAGTCTTTCATATAATAATAAACAGCAAAATATTTGAAGAGACAAACCTTCCACAGATTGGTTTGAATTCTTCAGAACAGGTCGGACATTCACAGGTAGGCTCTCCATTTGGTTTGATTACACAAATAGCTCCGAATTTACAATAGTTTGAACTTTTGCTGCACAACCCCTCATCGCCTTTGAAAATGAGTCAAAATATGAGGCATTTGTCTTAAAATCTTCAAAAGTTGTTATAGTTTTTAAAATCCTAAAAAGTCAGACTAATTTTTGCTCGAACAACTCCCCATGCTGAACTTTAGGTAAATAAAGAAAACTAATCTATTTAATGTTACTCAAAATCCAATTCACAAAAATTCATTTATTCAAAGATACTTATCATTATTAGATAATGATTAGAAAATTTACTAGATGCGTTGGATTTGTAATTCTAATTTTTTCCCTGAGAGGAGCCCTGAACTGAAAGTGCCTCACTTATTACAGTTTGATTTTTTCAAATGTGAATAAATACCACAATTTCCTGAATGTTTCAATTGAGTATTTTTGAGAAGAAGACAGGATTGTCGCTGAAGATCGCATTCGGAATCGTATGTATTACTATCATTGCCACAAACTGGTCTCAGAGTAGTGGGACATGGAGGAGGACATTGACAGGTGGCTATACCATAGCGATCGATTTCACATTCTTGATATTGAGTGCATTGAAGTGTTGCGCACGGATTCGACTCTATTTTAAGTCAAATTCAATTATAACTTTAAATAAAGATTAGATTAAATCCAATATTAATGACTAACAAACTTAACAGGAAGTAAAACATATTTTTCAATCTCACAAATATTTATGCTATAGTTTTGTTCAACAAAACTTGAATAAGATATTTATACCTTTTAGTCAAAATTACTTTTCAAAATTGTACTAGAGTGCTAATCAATTTTAAGCATGCTGATCCTAAAGATGATAGCATAAAAAATTAATTTCAATTAATAATTAATAAAGGGAAATTTTCTATTTTTGTTGGTAATACCAATGCGATAAAGGGTTAGCCTATAGCCTTCAAAGGAGCACGATTATAAATTAGTGAAAAACTACATTAAGTTGTAAACAATTCATTTTGTTAAAAAGGACTAGTTAATATTTAAGAGATCAAAATTAACTTTTTAGCAGTTTGCTAATGAGTAAGACATATTCTGCTCATTCTGTGCCCATTTTGTGCAAAAGTTACTATTTTTACAGTTTATGCAAAACTGATCGGAAAATTAAATTTGTTTCAATTAATATAAAATTTGTAATTCTGTTGATCAATATCTTGATATAAATTTATTAAATTAGATGTTTATAAAATAATTGAGAAAAGCTTACGTCCACAA
>JAQGCE010000640.1:0-11266 GCA_034699185.1 Eupelops torulosus
CTTTAAATCCTGGTAGTCCTGGAGCTCCAGGCGTTCCGGATACACCCCGATCTCCCTTTATTCCAGGAAGACCAGGTAGTCCAGGTAAACCTGGTTGTCCTAATCTCCCGATTTCGCCTTTTTGTCCTGAAAACAGTTTTTAATATATTTATTCGATATATATATTACCCTCAATGTTATAATTACCTGGAATTCCATGCGGTCCGGGCAAACCTGGCATTCCTGATTGCAAATGAGTAGAAAACGAATTAATTGGTTATTTTAATGAGAATATCAAACCTGAGGACCCGTATTCGCCAGGTGGTCCTCTTTCTCCTTTATCGCCTTTTAGCCCTTCGTAGATATTTCCGGGAGGGACCGACCCTTTTTCCCCTGATATTAAAAAAGGGTGAGTTAATCACATAAAAAAATAATCTTAAAAATATGAATTCATACCTTTTGGTCCGATTTGTCCTTTGATTCCTTTAATTTGAAAAAGAAATGAGTGAAGAGATTATATTTTTAAAATATTCAAAAGTAAATTCTTACCGGGAAGGCCAGGTATGCCAGGTAGTCCATCAAATCCCCGATCACCTTTAAGTCCTGGAAGTCCAGGTGAACCTGGGTATCCTGCGGATGCTTTTTCACCCTTAAAACCAGGTATTCCAGGCAGTCCATCGCGACCTCGAGTAAACAGATTTGTTTTTAATTATTCAAATATTTGTATCTTGCATCTTACCAGGTGGACCGGGAGGCCCACGAGGACCAGGTAAAGAATTTGGTGGTCCAGGTAATCCTCTATCACCTTGATAACGTTTACTCTGATAAATATTAATCATGATATTTTATATCAAACCTTTAAGTCCGGGAAAGCCAGGCAGTCCATCATCACCTTTCGGACCTGGAACACCTGTTCTGCCAGGGAACCCAGGAGATCCAGGTAAACCGCGCTCTCCTTTTTCACCATGAGGTCCTGGTTGTGAAGACTCCCCTGGTGGTCCTCTCAATCCTGGTAGTCCGGGTAAACCTGGATCTCCCTTTGGTCCCGGAAGACCAGGCAGTCCGTCAATACCAGGCAATCCTGATAGTCCTGGTTCTCCCTTAACACAACTTTCACCAGGAGGTCCTTCTGGACCAATGGGTCCTTTAAACGAGTTTTAAAATCAAATTTAAAACAATTAATCTTAAACTCAATTCAATACCTGGAAGTCCCGGCAATCCATTGAGACCGGGTGGACCGTTATAACCAGGCAATCCTGGATCTCCTTTAGGGCCCGGTAATCCTGAAAGACCATCATTTCCTCTGTCACCTTTTAGACCAGGTAGACCTGGTAATCCTGGTAGACCAGAAACTCCCTTATCTCCTTTATCAGCCCTCTCCCCTATATAATAATAATAATGAGACAACTTTTATTAATCAATATCTTCAAACCGGGTGGTCCAGGTTCTCCTTTTGGACCAAATTGTCCTGGTAATCCTGGCAAACCATCTATTCCTCTATCTCCTTTCAATCCAGGTAAACCAGGCAAACCGGGTGTTCCTAAATGTCCTTTAAGACCTGGTAATCCTGGAGGTCCATCAAAACCCTTAGGTCCAAGAGGTCCAGTTGGACCGGGAAGTCCAGGTGATCCTGGAAAACCTGGCGTTCCCTTCATAGAAATTTATTTGATTTGAATATGTTAAATTAAAATAATTATTTAATACCTTATCTCCTTTATATCCAGGTAGTCCGGGTAATCCACTATCCCCTTTAATTCCAGGTAGACCCGGGAGTCCAGGCAAGCCATCCAATCCTGGATCTCCTGGTCTTCCTTGCGGTCCTGGTAGGCCTAAACCTGGCATTCCGGGGTCACCTTTCATTCCTGGAAGTCCAGGCAACCCTGATTTTCCTGGCAGCCCAGGACCACCAGATAGACCGGGTAAACCAATATCTCCTTTGTCTCCATTCATCCCTAAATCCCCTGGTATTCCAGGCATACCAGGAGGACCCGGAAGTCCTGAATCGCCTGTAATTTGAAATATCGTATACTTTATTATTATTTATCTTTTTTGAAAACAAAAGAGTCATTCGTATAAAGAATTTGAAAATATGTTGTTTTCGACAATTTATAGATTTATTGCAAAGTATTTGAAAATTGTATTTATATATTGTAAAAGTAAAACATGAAAATTATTCACCTTTAGGCCCTGGAGGCCCTTGTGGTCCTGGTAGTCCAGGTAAACCATCCATTCCACGATCTCCTTTAAGGCCTGGTAAGCCAGGAAGTCCATCGAGACCCGATGGGCCTGGCTGTCCTGGAACACTTTCACCTTTTATACCTTAAAAATATAAAAAATAATAATTGAAACAAATATTTGACGAGAAATGCGTTTAAAACTAACCTTTAATTCCGGGCAGTCCCGGCAAACCATCTCTCCCTGGAAAACCTGAGTTTCCTTTGGAGCCATCCAAACCAGGAAGTCCAGGTAGGCCAGGTATACCACCTTCTCCTTTAATTCCAGGTAGACCAGGAATACCAGGCAGTCCAATATCACCTTTAGGTCCGAAATCACCTGAATTTTATGATTGATTGAAATTTAGGAAATTCTAACCAATTATTTATTATTTTAAACTAACCTTTCGGCCCATCTCTTCCGGGCAGACCAGGTGCGCCTTCTGGCCCAGGATAACCTTCTCTAGCCGGCTCCCCTTAAATTAGTTTCATTTGAATTAAATAATGTAATAAACAAAAAGTATTTCAAACCTTTGTCTCCTCTGATTCCGGGCAGACCAGGTAATCCAGGAAACCCTATATCTCCTTTCATTCCGATAATACCTGGCAAACCTCTTTCGCCAGAATTTCCTGGAGGACCTGGAAGTCCAGGATCGCCCTTTGGACCTGGGTATCCCGGTAAACCTGGTTGACCCGGTCGACCTATTCCTGGAGCGCCTAAATCTCCTTTTAAGCCTTATTAAAAAAAACACATCAATTAATTTTAAAGTAATAAAATTGATTAAAATACCAGGCAGTCCAGGCAAGCCAGGTAGCCCTGCATCTCCTTTAAATCCAGACTCTCCTGGGAAACCCATTGGACCGTATTCTCCTTTGTCTCCTTTAGTTCCCGGAAGGCCTTCGATTCAAATTTTTGATTGAAATTAAATGTTTAAATAAAGTCTAATAATTGTTATACCTCTGAGACCGGGTATGCCGGACAGCCCATCTTCTCCTCTATCTCCTTTAGGCCCCGTTAGACCAGGCAACCCGTCTCTTCCTGGAGCACCAGGCAGTCCTGGTAAACCTATATCTCCTTTTAGTCCAGGGTCACCTTGAACACCAGGTGGACCGACAGGCATTACCAAATTCTCTCCCGGACGGGGAAGTCGTCCTAAAAATAATTTATCGTTAAAATTAAAATTAAATGAGAAAAATTATAAACCTGGCTCTCCTTTTTGTCCCGATTGTCCTGGATAACCCAGTTCTCCTTTTTGACCCTTAGGCCCAATAAACCCCGGAGCCCCTGGTCTACCAATTCCTGGGTCACCTTTCATGCCAGGAAATCCAGGAAGTCCTGGCAAACCTTGTCTTCCTGGCTCTCCTGGAAATCCAGCAAAACCCTGAAAATTAAAGGAATATAAGAAATAAATATTTATTTAATTAAATAATTGGTTTAAAGAAACGATTTTTTGCTCAAAGCTCTCGACAACAAAATTTGGTGAAAACCCCGACAGTTGTTGGCATTTAACCCCCCCCCGCCGTTGCTTAGGCCTAACCTTATCTCCTTTTGGTCCGGTTATACCAATTAGTCCTGGTAATCCTGGTGGACCAGGACGCCCATCAAGTCCAGACAGTCCATCTGGCCCATTAGGTCCAGGTTCTCCTTTTTCTCCTAAATATTCGAGTTTTTAATTTGATGTGAAGTTTAAATTTGCGAACCTCTCCGATGAATAAGTGGCGGAACTACTGCTGAGTCTCCCTTTGGTCCAGGAATACCATCTCTTCCAGGAAGACCTGGTCTTCCCTGAAATTAGTAGAATTCAAGTATTTGCTGTATTTTTTTTATTATAATACCTCATCGCCAGGAATTCCAGGTAGTCCTGGTATTCCATCATCACCCCTCAAACCTGGAGGTCCATGTGGACCTTGAATTCCTTTTTCTCCTTGAATACCAGGCAAACCATCATATCCTCGATCACCCTTTTCACCTAGTTCAATATTCAAATTAGTTTATTTATTATAATTTGTGGTCAATTAAATTGTATACCTTTAGACCCTGGAATACAGGAGAGACAGGAGCCTCCCTTTTCACCTAAAAAAACATTAGTGTTTGGAATATATTTAACCAAATCTTATACCTTTCACTCCATGCCCTCCTGGAAGTCCTGGTCTTCCTGATAAACCAGGATAACCAGGGTCACCTAAACAATAAGAGCAAAATTAATAAATAGATTCTATATATTATTGTTTAGCATGGTTAATTACCTTTTGGTCCTGGGAAGCCAGGCATTCCTGGAATACCATCGATTGAATCACCTGGATGGAATGTTTTAATACAATTATATACAGATTAATTTAATAAAATGAATTTTGTTAGAGAACAAACCAGGTACTCCTCTTTCTCCATTTGGTCCCGTATCACCTTTCTTGCCTGGTAAGCCATTCAAACCGGGTGTTCCATCAATACCTTTAGGTAAATGATAGTACATATAATGTCTCAATAGATTGAAACTGAACTGACCTTTTGCTCCAGGAATTGAATAGCCTGGAGTTCCTTTAGGACTAATAAAATGAGTCAGTTTTAGTTTTACCATTTTAATTTGATTCTATACCCAGGCTCTCCTTTTGGACCAGGAAGCCCTGGCAAACCAGGTGGCCCTTCAAGACCTGGAAGTCCAGGTAGTCCACCATCTCCTTTATCTCCTGTTGAAAATTTTAAATAATTAATTAAATTATTTTTATCTGATTAGTAATCAATTTTTACAAACCTTTTGGTCCAATTGGTCCCTCTCTTCCTGGAGAACCAGGTATACCTGGCCCTCCTAGAAGACCTGGTGGACCTCTGGGTCCAATTTCACCTAAAATTAATTTTTATTTCTCAGTAAATGAAATAATTATTGAATAATATATTTAATTATGAATTAAAACTATTGTCAACAAAACATTGAATGCGAATTTCTTTAATTAGGAATTTAACTTGATAAAATTGATAAATTAATTATTACAGAGCTTAAAACAGCTCTCATCTAAGAATAACACTATTGAGCAAACATTTTAATTGTACCTGCGTATATATATATATAAGAAAAATTTATTATAATTTTTAATAAACTATTTAATAAATATATTTTTTGAATACCTGCTAACCCATCAGCTCCTGGTAAACCAGGTAGTCCAGGGAACCCTCTTGGTCCAGGAGGACCAGCCGGTCCTGCCATTCCTTCCCTTCCCTATTCAGCCGAAATATTGAATTCAAATCTTTACAAATAAAAAGGTTTAACTCACTCCTGGAGGACCTGGTGGTCCAGTAATTCCTCTTTGTCCTGGAATTCCAGGAATACCAGAATCTCCTTTTGTTCCATGTAATCCATCTAAACCTGGAAGCCCCGGCCCTCCTCGATCTCCTTTAAATCCTACATTTCCAGGAGGTCCAGGAAAACCTTCTTTACCCTTAATATAAAACCAATTTTTAGAATATTTTTTCATTAAATAATTCAATATATTATTTATATACTCGGGGGCCGGGATGTCCAGGAAGTCCTTTTTCGCCTTTCAGTCCAAAGTCTCCGGGAAGACCCTGTATTTAATAAAAACGTGATGTGAGTTAAAGTCTAATAAAACTTTGGTTTGAATACCGGCATTCCTGGTATGCCATCATAACCGCGCTCTCCAGACATTCCTAATTCGCCCTTTAATTATAAATGTCATTAATTAGTATTCAAATAATAATTAGTTCATACCTTTGACCCTTTAAGACCTGGCAGTCCAGGAGGTCCCACTATAGACCCTGGCCTCGCAACGACACCTGAGATACCGTCGCAATCCTTTCCTGGAAGGCCAGGATATCCCTTTTCACCTGGATCACCTTTGATTCCATCATAACCAATTCCCATATTTCCTTAATTCAAAATTTAATAATTTTCTATTTTATTGTGTTTATCATTTCTTTAAATAGAAAATGTGCAAGGTAATGTGCAAGGTAATGGTAATGGTAACAAATATTTTAGCTTTAATCTAAACGTCTCTCATACTTAATATTTAGGAGGAAACATATAAATGATTGGTCGAGATATCGAAAAAAAATAATTATACCACCGTAAAGCTTAGACAAAAAGGAGTAAACTTGCCAAATTTTATCTGCGTATGGCCATATTTAAGACCCGGAATGGCCATTTGAAAGTGCCAGCATAAGCTTGAAAGAGAATAGTGTAGAAGTATTCATGCTTAACTCTCCCAAAAGAAAGCCGTTTCAAATGACCATTTCGGGTCTTAAACATGGCCATACGCAGATAAAATTTAATATGCTTACTCCTTTTTGTCTAAGCTTTACGGTAGTATAATTATTTTTTCGATATCTCGACCAATCACTTATATGTTTCCTCCTTAGTATATATTTGTTGCAAAAAATTATAGGATGTTATTCACAGTTAATTGATGCGAAACTTTAAACTAACCTTTATCTCCATGCGGTCCCATTTCCCCCTTTTGACCCTAAATTTGTTAAAAATTGAATAATTTTGTTGAACTATAAAAATGTTCTTCAACTCACTATGGGTCCAATCAGTCCTGGTTCTCCTGGTATACCCGGCAATCCATCAGAACCAGGTAATCCCGGAGCTCCAGGAAAACCGTCTCTTCCTGGTTCGCCTTTGAGACCTTTAAGACCAGGTGGACCTATAGCCGGCTCTCCTTTTTGTCCTGAAATTTAAAAATTCATCGAATAAGTGATTAAACAATTTATTAAAACATAAATCAATAGAAAAATAAAATCGAAACAATTTAAAAACCTTGAGCTCCGGGAATCCCAGGTAAGCCCGGGGGACCGTCAAAACCTGGAGATCCTGGCAGTCCAGGTGAACCATCTGTGCCATTGCAGCCATCAAGGCCTGGTGGTCCTTTTGGCCCGAGAGGACCAGGAATACCCTACATTTTAAAATTCTAAGTTTACTGTCAAAAGAAGGTTTACAACAAATAACTCACAGGTATTCCATTAATACCAGGAAAGCCTGGCATTCCCATTTTTCCACGATCACCTTTAATGCCTCTTGGACCAGTAGATCCAGAATCTCCTTTTTCACCTTTTTCACCATTTAATCCCTCTGGCCCAGCATGCCCGGGTAACCCTGGTGCTCCAATTGGCCCTGGAAGACCTGGTGGGCCCTATTTGTACAACTATAGTAAACTATAATTAACCCTGCTCTTTAACTCACCCTTGAACCTTTATCTCCACTACATTTACATTGATTGGTACAGCCCACACATGGCTGTGTATTGTTGTAAGCGGAAGGATAGGACGGATAAGATGGATAAGATGGGGAATATGTTGGATATGTTTGATAAGCTCTTCTATACGTTTGCTTTAAAAAAAAGTATCCTAATAACAATAAAATCTTGGATGATCTTGATCATTTGTTTACATTCTAAATGTTTTTTGAGAATTACTTTCAAACAATTTCTTAAAAGTTTAGGCAAACAATAAATTAATGGAAAAATAAATTTATATATCAATCGAAGACAAAACGGATTTATTATTTGAGGGAAGAAAATATAAATCATTTGTTGAGTAATTAATTTTCTAATATTCTCTTTTGGGTTAACATTCAATCGCAAGAAAGCTATAAATTGATGGATACTTTTGAGATTCTGATGAAAGAAATGATGGGAAGGACTCATTATTTAGAAATTAGAAAATGAATGCTTGTTTTACATGTGTTTTAAAGCCATAACTTATTCGAAGACACGTTAGCCGTTTGTGAGACGACTTGTGGTTTAAAATCTTGTCATTCATCCAAAATCAGCGCTTATTGTAATAAAGTAAAGGTCGGGATCGCAAGGCTTTGGCTTTTAGTTGGTGTGAAACTATTAGCGAATGTCACTCACTATCATCTAAACAGAGTCTCGTCATAAACATTATCACAGACTTCGATCAAAACACTTTCAACTCAAAGAAAGCCATTGTTCGACAATTCCCTCTTCAGAGACTTTTATTGCAAAATCAACAGCTATTTATCCTCATTCGATAGCAAGATAATAATTATTTACTTCAATCAGGGATGTTTAACTGTTTTCAAATGTAACCCCATTACAAATGATTACAATTCATTACAATTCAATCCGTTATTTAATATTAAGATAAAAACTAACGAATTCTTAAATTGACTCAAAATTTATCAAAACTCGAAACAAAACAAAAAAATAGAAGAAAACAAAAATCGCTTAAAATATGTTTCAATGTTTTAATTAAATGTTTTTTATTAGTTTTGTTGAAAACTTTTTATTTATGAAACTAAATGAAGGCTTCAAAACATAAGATTAACCAAAATGTCTAAAAAATTGATGTCAGGCTTGTAATTAGTGATGTTATCTTCAAATTAGTTATCTATGATCTGAATTCACATAAAATTTTAGAAAAATTTCACACAAACTAATAAAAGTAATAACCAATCGGTTTAAACAAATAAATTTAATGTCATTTTAAGTTTTGATGGATTTCTTTAACCATTCAATCGCTAAAAATAATCTTTTGAATTGATTGCTAGATATTTATTGATTTCCTAATAAATTATTAGTAATAATTCGCTTTCACTTTCAAGATTGAAAGCAAGATAAGTTTTCAAAAATAAGGAAATATTTCATTTTTAAATTAAATTAACAAAAGATTTAGTGAAAAATGAAATAATTTGTTATATAATTAGATATAAATAAAATGTATGAATCATATGAATTGAATGCAAATCTGGTTTATTTATGCATAAAATTCCGTTCTGTGTCTGAGAATCTGTTCTTATCGTTAATTATTTCAGAATATAATTACAGTTCTGTTTGTTTATAATATTTTTTGAAATTACATTCAATAAATGAATATAAAGTTATTTTCAGTTGATTTTTATTATTTGTAATATCTATGAATTTATGCCAATTATTAACTTAAAGGCAACAGAAAAGTAATGAATGTAATGATTGCGTTGAGGAGAGAGTCAATTGGAAAGCGAGCGCATCGTTGATCTCAACATTCTTTTCCTGGAAGTCTATCAAAATAAACAAAACGTTTGGGAAAGGCATCAAACGATAGCAATGTGCTGACGAACGCCTCATTCTGGAGCTCAATATGCCTTTCTTTTTTGACTAATGTTTCCGGGGATCACAATCATCACAAAATCGCTTTCATTAAATATTTACTACTTTTATCAAAACATGAGTTAAAGGATAAAAAAAGTGATTTCCATTTTTTTTAATCATCTCTACAAATATGCTTAATTATCAAACAATTAGGACCTTTCTCATTCATTTACATTATCAGAAAGTTAGTCATACTAACTTATCAAAATCAATAAATAACCATTATCAATTTCGCAGTGGTATCCAATTTTAGTAAATTCTTTAGAGATATTAAATTTATGTTTTTAAATGTGCTAGACACCCTTAATAAATTAAGAAATTGCTGAACTTTTGGTAATCAAAATGATTGGAATTCAATTCTTTTAAGTTTTTGTTTACTTAAGTCAAGAAACTCTGTGAGTATTCTGTGTTTAAAATTTATTTTGATTATAAAAGAGACAAATTTAGAATAATTTTAAAACTTAAGGAAAGATCACAACATTTGAATTCAAAAGTTGGGCACAAAAACTAAGAAAACTGGAAACACAGTGGAGCGGAAGAAACAGATTAGTTGGTTGTGCTATTCGTTTGCAATGGTTTGGGTTTCAATGACAGACACTAATGTTTGACATTCTTTGCTGAACACACTCTGCCGTCCCCTCAACTAAGAAGTACTGAAATGATTGTTTTGAATCTCAAATTCTGAGGCATTTTCTTTCTTTCTTTCTTTCTTTCTTTCGGTTTTTTTTGTTGAAAAATTCTTTACTTTTTTTGTGATATCCCAATGACTTACTTGGAATAGAAAGGAATCAAATAACTGGAGTCAATTTTTGTTTTTGTAAATTGCTCAAGTGAATCTGTTTTGTATCCAACATTAGTCTAAATAACATTATTCATATCTCATGTCTTGAATTTCGAAATCGTTTTTAATTGAAAAAAATTACAAAAAGTTTTGATAAACAATTTTAAATCATTGGTTTAACTCATTTATTCTGTCAATACTTAAGTTGTTAACTGAGACCTCCAACAATATCTCAATGAAATTGTCAAATATTTTACTCAAATTTGGTTCAGTTGAAGAGCTTATTATTCGTGAGACAGCACAAGAGAAAAGCAAAGGGATCTGTGAATAGACTTGCACTGACCCGCGGGCGCAGAAGGCGTTGTCGCTACTATATAACTAAATACACGCTATTTCTTCAATGAATGACAGTTTGAGCTGAAAATGTTTCATTCATAGCCCTATTAGTCGTCTAATATTCAAATTTAAAGCTTTTGATCCCAATTTTTAATAGCACTCAATCCGTTAAACTTAAATAATGAAACAAATCTTATTTTGAGATTAAAATGGATTATCATTTATCTGTCAATTAAATCAAACATTTTTATGAAATAAATAATTATAAATGCATTTCAAAAAATTAATATTTTTTAAACAAAACTTTTTAAAAGAATAAAATAATTATTATTAAAGAAATGGAAATAAAAAACGAATGGAAGCGATGAAAGGGATGGGTATTAATAGTAATAATTTGGTTCACTTACCGCTTGTATCGGTTTTAGCACAACTATTAAGTTAATCAAAGTTATAACAAAAAGTATAAAAACTAATTTTGAAAGTTTTTCGTTCATTATTTTAATAACATTTTGAAATCAAATCAATTAAGAGAACAATTACTTTACAAAATTGAGTCTAAGATTTGCGTAATTCTGCAAATAATTAGAAGATTTGGATTTGCATTAGATTTACATTATTTTCATTGCTATTCATTATGTGCCGAGTCTTGTGTTGGACCAAAAGAACTTTTCACTGCCTCAGAGCTATTTTTATCACGTGCGCCAATCTGTTCTAAGCCCTCCTTCTTCTTGTCCGCACCTAAATGTGGTCTAAGAAGAAGGAGGGCTTAGAACAGATTGGCGCACGTGATAAAAATAGCTTTGAGACAGTGAACAGTTCTTTTGGTCCAACACAAGACTCGGCACATAATGAATAG
>JAQGCE010000641.1:0-11251 GCA_034699185.1 Eupelops torulosus
ATTTCGAATATGATTTTCACTCAACTTATTATCGAAATCATTAAAACATTTCGAACTGCATTTGTTTTCATTGATATTCTGTGCGACTAATGAATTGTTGGTCAGATCTGTTGAAAGATTATCTTTTTTCTCATAAATTTTGTTTTTAACAAAATTAAAGTTTTTGTTGTCATTCACTGAACTTTCATTGAATTCATTTCCCATTTTATCGATTTGTTCGGAAAGAGTTTCGTAAATGTTTTGCAAAACATTGTTCTCAACGAGACTTTCCTTTCGAATGACTGCATTTGAGGTAATGGTCGACAAGACATCAGAAACTTTTCGTTTGGCGTCTTGTGTCTTGTCTTTCATCGACGACAACATATCTGATATGGACTTCGTTTCGTCATTAGATTTGAGGCAAATGTTAAGAATTGATTCATTGTTTTGAATAATAAGTTGCGAATCACTTATGATTTGCGACAGTTTTTCGCTTTCATTCTTAAGTCTCTGTAGTTCTGAACGCTTTTCCTCCAATTGTTTGTCTGCAGCCAACAGTTCTGCTCTTCTTTTTTCTTCTGACATTTTGTATTCCTTCTCCATCTCTTCGATTTGTCGGCGCTTTTCATTGATGTCCGAACCCAATGAATCGATTTCAGAAGAATCGAGAGAATCGAATGATTTCGAGAAGTCTGAGGATCGACTCAATATTTTTGACAGATTAAGAGCCGATCCATTCTTTTCCTTTTCATTTCGAAGTCTTTGCACTTCTTTTGGATCATTGAATCGAAACATATTCTGTCCCAAAACAATAATACAGCCCTGAGTTAATCGCAACGGTTTTTCTATTCGAATTGCATTTACAAAACAAATAGAACTTTTGAGAGGAACGAGAGTCACCACCCCGTCCTTAAGCTCAATATAGCAGTGCTCGTCCTCTACTTCTTCCCCATTATGTAAAACAATGTCAGGTTTCATATCTGCGAATTCCGTTCCAATTGTTGTCTTTCCTTCTTTAAGATGATATAAAGTTATGCCAGTGCTGAGGACGTCATCATCGATACCAACCAAATGAGGTAACTCCGAGTCCAGAACTATTCCAAATCCGGATCGCCTTAAGCCTAACGTTTTCTGTTCTCTAAGTATTTTATGGGTTTCCTTCCATTTTTCGGTCCACTCTTCTGTAAGAAGTCTAACCTTTTCTTCATTCTGTGCGACTCTTTCCAAAGCGTTGGGACAGTCGTTAACATTAATCATTGATTGCAATCTTTCGATTTCAGATCTGAGTTCTCGAATTAGTTTAGTGTTTAAGTCCTCATTAATTGTTGGCTTATTTATTATATTCTTGGCTCTATTGGCGTATCGAAGAGTACTCAAAGTTTCGCCATAATTACAGTCTGCGGGGGAAAGGGCTGCGATCATAATAGTCTTGGAGTTACCGCCTAAACTATCCTTCAAAAGCCAAGTTAGTATAGAATCGCGGTATGGAATGAAAAACTGTTTCTTTTTAGGGTTTGAGCTCTTGTCTGCCAAAGCAGAGATGACTGACCCCAAAGTGACTAAAGACTTATTTATGTGACCACCTGTCCAACAAAATTAACGCTACAATTAGTATATTTTAAAAGTATTTTAATTAGTCTCTAATATTTAATTTGTGTTTAATTTGCGATTAAACTATGGATTGATTAATACCTTCTATAAGTCTCTGTCCCTCAGCTTTAGTAGTGGTGGCCCTTTCACTACCGGCTAAGTCGACTAAATTGATTTTACTGAGTGTCTCGCGAGGAGTGTTACCACAGAATGAGGCCATAGAGAAGGCGATCGTAAATATGGCGTGCGATCGACTGCTTGTATCGTTCATCTGTCAGACAATTTGTTGTAAACATTGTTATTATGTAATAAATATTTTTGTTTATTTCGAGTTCACACAAAACCTGTGAACCGGACTCACTTTAGTGGCTGCAGTGGTTCGATGGGCGTTCCCTCTATTCATGAGCTCTTGAAGGTCAGAGTAGTCCTGAACTAAGTGCTTGGATAAGGACTCGACATAAGGACCTAATTTTGGGTGTTCTCTAACGCGAAGATTCTGTTTGAGACAGTTTTTGCTCAAAAGGTCTTTAACGGTCTCGTTATAGATCTCCAGATAACTGACCTCTGATTCAAAAACATTGCAATCAATTAAATTTTAATTTAATAAACAATTTTCAAATTTGCAAAACAGAATGCATTACCGGTCCTATAAGTAGCGCTGGAGTCGGGACTAGTTTTCATTCTGGCGAACAATTGTTGGCAAATACGAGGAATGAGTCCCTCTGAGTCTGGCGTTCCCATCATAGTATAGGTCTTACCAGAGCCTGTCTGGCCGTAAGCAAAGATACAACAGTTATAGCCTTCGAAGGCGTCGGTGACCACATCTGCGCCTAAATCTTTGTAGACCTGTTCCTGTGAGGCAAAGCCAGGATCATAGGGTTCGAATGACCAGTAAGAGTAGTCAAATGTGAACTCTTTGAGGTTTTCCCCATTGATTCCGTCCTCGCTCTGAATTGAATCTATTTTTGGATTTATTATCGCTGTTTTCTGGCCGTCCATCCGAATAATAGCAGTGCTCTTCAGATCGGTTTCTCTGTTAGAAAACAAACCATTCATTAAATGCAATAAAAAACTATTTTAAGTCTGAATTATGTGTCAATAAAAATGTTAGTCAAATGTCTTAAAAAGAACGTTAAAACGGAATACCATTATTGAAGTTGAGGTCAATCTTCTTTACAAAACCAATTTTATGATCACTACCGAAATAAATGAGTGGGCGCTCAGAATAACATAATTGAGATTTGACCACAAATTTTTATATTTAGCACAAAAGCCATTACGAATTGAATTTTAATCTCTGTCATTATATTTCATAGATGTGCAAGATCACTATCTTTAGCCAAATCTAGTTATCGCAGACTTAAAATTCCAACAAAGATAATAAAATCCCACTACAAAAAGCAAAAAAAGTGACCCCACTCAAAGATACTCCGTTTAAGCAAAGCATATTAGAGGTGGTCCTCCCCATCGACATCCCTACTAATTATAAATTCTCATTTCTGAAGATAAAACAAAATGAGGAATTGAGATATGAATAGTAATAATAATAATAACTAAATATAAATAAAATATATTTGTTTTGATCGTTAAGTAATGACTGTTTGCAGGAAATTCCTTCCAATAAAATATCAAATTAAAGATAAGTATTATTTACTTCAATAGTAATTAATGAGTGAATAAAAGGAAATTCATTCCAACACTTCTCATAAAAATAAATAAATAAATAAAATTTTAAAACATTTAAATTTGGATCATATTCTCAAATAAACTCCAAATTATGCCTCAAATTAGACTCAGGGCAGAGGAACTACATCTCTAACGGACCGGTTCTTTAATCATAAAATAGGAATAAATGTCATAAAATATTATTCAATTGTAGTTCTTATGAATATAAATACATTACTTAACTTCAAAATTATGTCAAAACCAATGAATTAAAATTAAATTTTAATCTCAACTAAGATTCAAATTATATGAGTTTATCTCAAAAACTAATCAAAAAATTGATCTCTTTTTTCAAGACATCAATAAAAAGGTGATTTTGATTGTGATTACATCTAATAAATAGTATATAATTTCAAACCAAAGAATAAACCGATTCTATAATAAAATGATATTTAAATTATATACAAATGTTAAACAAATAATTAAAAACAAATTTATTGTTTATTGAGTTCATGAGTATAAAAATACTTTCTTCAAAGAGGATTTGCACAATTTGCAAGGTGGATTCAATTCATTATTTTAAAAAACTTTTAAAATGAACACCACCTATGAAAAAAATGTGATTGTTCATATTTTTGTAACAAATATTTTTTTATTTAAAAAAAAGATATCCAAGTTTATTGTATAAATGAATGATTAATAGTGCCTTCACTGGCAGTCCCTTAACTTTCATTGAGAAGAGAATGGAGAGGAATGGAAAGGAATCTAAATATACATATCGTTAAAAAGTTCTTTAACTTTAAAGACAAAAATATAAATCAAAAATATCTATAAATAATAGTTTGAGAATCTGTTTCCGGACCGATAACACCTATTTTAACTCATAATTTAATGATTGAATCGTGAAATCTGTATATAATGTGCGACCATTTGTTACTAAAGTTTATCAATTGATTGACATTTTTTTCAATTAATTGGATAACCAATTAATTGAATCAATTAATCAAAGCTATAATTGGAAAACTGTTTGAGAAATGCCTTCCATTTCAAGTATAAGTACTTTCTTGTTATATGACATGTACTTCGTCTCAACTTTTACTTAATTAAGTGTTGAAAATTTTTTCCTGCAATTCATGTAAGACTCCAACAATTAATTAATTCAAACAACAAATCAAAGCCAATAAACAATGAAATTGCATACAAAACCATAATTCAAATAAACTTGGAATTTAAGAACAAAAGGTTCCAATAAATTAATCCAAAATTCATTTAACATTAAAAGTAAAGTCCAATGACTTTCACAAAAATAATTACATTTATAAGAAAATTATTATAAATGACATTAAGTCGAAGTGATTTTCTTATTTTATGGGACTCTTGACAGGACTCAACTCTAATCAATATTTTTAAAAACATAATCATCTCATTAACAGTCATAGGATTTACTTCAAGTGCTTTAAATATTCAAATATAAGTTTAAATGCATTTAATTTAGATTTAAATTCAGTCCGAATTAGGTTTAGACACAAAGTCGTCGAAAATCTAATAAAAAGATAACTAAAAACTCAAAAAATCAATTAATGTTTAAATTTTGATTTTATTTTAATCTTTTATTCAGACAACAGGGATGAACAGTCACTCAATTAATAATTTAAACTACTTTTTTCAAACAAAAACTAATGATTTTAACATAGTTAAGAACCTGGGATAACTCAATTTCCTGAGTTAAGAAGGGTAAAATAATTGTTTAAAACAAATTATTATAAATTGTTGGACATCTCTGTCAACAATAAGACATAAAAGGAATAAAAAGAAAATGTTACTGTCTTAAATCATTTATTTAAACTAAAAATACTTTGATTCAAGTAATTGCTTCAAAATAATTGATAAAACGTTAGTTATATTTCATTTCAAGGATTTAAAAAAAAGTAATATCAATAATAATTATCATTAATACAAACAAATCGTTTAGAAAATAATAATAATTGACTTAATATTAAATATAAATTAAGTTTGATTTCAATGGAAACCATTCAATTAGATGAGGCCATGAGCCAGGGCTAAGGCAAAGTGCTCAGGCAATGTTTAAGCAAATAACTGTTGGGAATCTCTTAAAAATCACTGAAAATTACACTTTTAAACTAAATTGCAATCTTAACAAGAACACATTTTAATAAATATCTTAATGCTAAATGTGAGCTAAAAAGCCATAACAAATATTTTCTAAAAGCTATTTATTTTTATTTAATGTCTAAGTATTTAATAAACATTTAAAGCTACAAATGTACAAGCTTACAATTATGGGAAACCCACACAAATGTACACAAATCTTGATTTGAGATTTGTTTTTGAAAACAGAATTAATTAATAGTCAAAAATCAAATCCATTTTAATTAAATGTTTTACTATTTTTGCGAAATTTTCAGTTTTAGTCTTAAATTAATTGCTTATAATTTAAATCATAAAAAATATGAATAAAACCCCAAAATAACAAAAAATAGGAAATAAATAATCCATTGATTTATAACTCTCTTTACTCTTAAAAGTCATATAAAATTTGTTAAATAAGTAAAAAAATGTTAATTAGAGCTAAAAATTGTGTCAAATTCTTCACAAATGGACCAAAATTTTGGAAATAATACAAAAATATCGGATAAAATAAATATTAAACAGAAGTTTAACTCGTTTTTAAGTAATCCATAGATTGATCACTAATTTTGAATTTGTGGTCAAATATAGAGAAAAACCTGAAATTATGCCGAAGTCTAACAAAAAATAGTTTAATTGCTTTTCAAAACAACACATAAATATCAATCAATTTTGAACTAAAAATTTCAAATTCATTGAATGCCAAACAACTATTCAAAAATCAATTGAGACTTCAAACAGAGATAACTCATTCAAAGATGAGTTCATCGATAATCCAAATCAATTACAAATAATAATAATTAGAAATAAAAATAACCTATTTATCAAATTTCCAACTTATTATGTAATCAATGATTACATAATTATCAGAGAAAGGAAAGTGTCGTTCAATTAATTGGGTAACAATGGGTTTAAATATTAGATAAATAGTTGAAATAACATTTCAAATATTGAATTTTGAGCAAGATAACTCATTAATAAGACTGACCTTTTATTGAAGGGCCGAACTCTGACCGCGACTTTAACCGAAGCCATGTTTTGATTTGATTGTCGGTTATTTGATTTGAATAATCAGTAAAAAAGACAACAAATTTGTTTAAACATAACAGACAATAAAATTGGTGAACCAAACAATAATTTAAGATAAACAATAGTTTAACAATCAATTGATATCATTATTTAAAACATATGTTTTCCGATAAATCAAACGAAAACATAAGAAAAGCGCAAAACTGAACAAAACATCCGAAACTGAAACAAAACTCTCATATGATTTGCAGTAAAATTAAAGTCAAAGTCGAATGAAATCATTTTTAATACTTTGCGTTCATTCGTCGCCTAACTTAACATAAAATACAGGGACGGACACAACCACTCTATCTCTCAAAATTACAGCAAATATATAAACAAAGCTCACTTTTAATAACATTTTCAATATTTTAATGCTAAAAAGAATAGATTTCAAGCTAATTAATAATGAGTTAGGTAGTTTAAATGTTGACTTAGGTGGAGGGTGTTCCCTTTTAAAGCCCCCTTTGCTCATCTCAGAAAAACAACAAAAGTTTGAGCCCAGATTGTATTTGAGTGGTGACATCTCTTAACCATATGTTTTCTATTTTCAAATCACAATAAAACGAAAATTAATTTAAATTTTTAATAAAACTTGTCTTCAAATTACATATTATTTTGTTTTGACTTCAATTAAATTAAATTAAATTAAATTAAATTAAATTAAAAATTATCTGTTTTTTGTGTGAATCAATTGAATCTTCAGAAATGGATTTATTGGGATCTATATTGGGTTCAATGCAAAAGCCGCCAAAGACTAAGTCAAGTGAAGAGCAATTGTTGGCTAAAAGTAATGATATTTTAATTAAAATCAATTATTAAACGTTTTGTTTGAAATTTCAGAACAAACTGAGAAATTTAAGAAAATTCAAGACCAGGAGAAACAACTTCTCCAGAAGTTTAGAGAAAAAGTACTAAAATCTATCCATTGATTGTCTCAAATGTCTTGAAACCATTTGTAATCACTGTTTAGATCGAAGAACGAATCAATCAGTTTATAACAAATGATTCCCAAAAGAATTTGGAGTTCGAGACAATGGAAAAGATGAAGAGATCCATTGTGTCAGTCATCAGATTATTCTCAAGACGTTTGTTATTAACTGATTCTATTTGTTTACAGACACGACGTCGCAGAGATCGCAGGTCTGACCGCTTTCTCCTTTGGTACCGAAGACGTGGACAGACATACAATTGTCTATAAGAAAGAGTTCACTCCTAATGAGGATGAGTTGAATGCTCTCAGGAAAGGCGAAGAATACGATCCAAAAAAGGTGGAACTCATCAAACAAATGGTCAGACATTCACTTAACTCATCCATGAATTTGAAATTAAATTATTAATGAATTCAGGAATTGGAAGAACAAAAACGAGAAGCCATTGAAGACAAAGATATAGTTCCAAAGCGTAATTTCAGAGAAAAATACGACAAACTAATTGGCAGTGAGGCCGGGCAGAGTGCCGCACAGGTCACAATACCTAACAAACAGTTCGGTTTCGGTAAACCATTAATTATATAAATAAATGAGTTTTAATTAATTACTTAATTTATGGCTCAGTTCCGAGCGCTAACAAAAGAGATCAGCGCTCTATTGAACAGATTTTGGCCGACAATAAGAAGAAGAAACAAAAAACCGAAGATATCTGACAAACTCCTAGCAATTTATTTAGTCTTTTATCAATGCATTGATTTTATTATTATTTAATTGAAATATAAATTAATTTTTTTCATTTGTTTAATCATTTTATTTAAATATTAGCCAAAAATCACATTTTTTTAGTCATTGATTAATAAAACAATTTATGAATTTTTAGGAAATCATTAATTAAATATAAATTTGTTTTAATTGAATGTAAATAATGTGGTATTACTATTGATATCTTTAAACTCTGACTTGAGATGACAACTATGTCGACTGCGAAAGCGAACGATTGTCTCTCCCCTATCACCGAATGTTGTGATGAATATATCTATTATGGCTATTATTGAAACCATACCAATGATTATGTGATTCAATATTTGAGTCCACTTCTCTTCTTCTAAAGTTTGCATATTTTTACTGAAACCCACAATAAATAAGAGAATTCCGACCAAAACCTTATGAAATAATTGATTAAAAATTAAATAAATGTTAATTCGATTGAAAACCTGTAGAGTTAGTGAAGTGAAGAGAAGTCCCAAAAGAAGATCATAATATTCAATGTCTTCTTTTCCCGTATCGATTATAAACTTCAAGTGTTCGACATTAGCCACAAAGAGAGCGATATCTAAGAACCCGCCGGCGATTGTCATTCGTTGGTTCACAACTGATTCAGTTTTAGCAGTGACCTGCTCATTTTGACCATCATCTTCTTTATTGATAGCCATTCTGTTCTTATTCTTAAGATTCGACATTTCCATCAATAATTAATTCAAATGTTTTAATATTTCACAAAAAAATAACTAAATTGAAACCCAATTTGATATTTCAATTGTATTTATAGCAAACAAAGACAGTTAAACAGTTATCTAATCGATTGTTTTCAATAATAATATGATTTCAATGACATAATTATTATATCTTTTGAAAAATAAATTCCAAATGAATTGCATTTAAAAAAATATTTTAGTTTTTATCGATTCGATGCTCAGATTTATTTTGGCGTATATTTAATAAAATTGTGACAATTATTAGTTCAATAAACTTGGGAGAAAATATTCCAATTTCCTCAGGAAATTGGTTCTGCATACTTCGAAAATAATAATAATAAACTAGCTAAATTTCAAAATACAAACAAATTGATTCAACAATTAACTCTTTAAATTTTGAATAAAAAAAATTTTCAAAATAGAAAAACAATGAATTTGTTTCAAAAAAAGTTTATACTTAAAGAGCAGTTAATTTGAGTATAAGTTTAAGCAGAAGGCAATCAAAAGAGGAATAATGGAGTCATCGGTGGAATACATCAATTCTTTCAAAGAGGAAATGACAAGAATTGCCCTCAAAAATGTTTTGACAAAATACCCGGAAAAGATCACTGAATTGAATTGTCTGCTAAATGACCACAAGTTTAAGTATGAATTCGATATCTCAAAGGAGATTAATATTCCTCTGCCTGATCCCAATGATGACCAAACAAGTGATACATTCGGTCAAAGCTCTAATTTAAGCAGTGATTCGGAATTATCTCAAGAAAAGAGTGTTCCAATTCGGAATGTGGTCGTCCACAGCAATCAGTATTTGGTAGAAATGGTGGCTCTTTTGAGGCCACAATTGATTGGATTTATTGAATATACATTGGAATTGAGTGCTGCCATTAATCTTCTTATGCCTGCCATTGAAGACGGCAACAATTTCGGAGTTGAAATTCAAAAGGAGTGCATTGACGTCATCATCGGTGCCGAAAATGATATCTACAAAAGAATACAAGAGATTCACAAATACTTTTCTGGAAGAGCAGATCTGGTGGTAAAAGCAGTGAAACATTCCAAATGTGAGGACTTCCGCGTTGCTATTGAGGAAAGGGACAGATTTTTTCACAAATATTTGATAATATCTTTGAATTGTGTCCGCAATTATTACATGAATTTACACGATTTGGTTCTCAAAAATCTCAACAAAATTAAAAAACCGAAGACTCGGATCAGTAATGAAATGCTTTACTGATTGGAGCAAATCAATGCCAAATAGAATAAAAGCCACAAAATACCCATGTTCATTTTTTCTAATTCAATTCTATTCGAATTCAATTCGAAGTGGTTGGGGTCAAAATGGTTAAACCTATCACATTGTTGCAAAAACTTAAAAAATATTATTTTCAAAGAAGTTTTAATCAATTGCATTGTTATCCAAACTAAACTTGATAATATAATTGTTTATTCTGTGCAAAGTCTAATCTGAAATTTATTGAATATAGAGGATTATTATGAAGATTAAGGTGGGTAACTTTGATTAATTAACGATTGAATGCTTTGGTAATAATCAATAAATTGGATGATTAATAAATTATTGGATAAGAAAAGGGAAATGTAGTCAACAGTTGTGTTTTGGTAAACATAATGTTTGTATTATGGAGTGAGTGGTGATTGTATTTTGTGAACAGTACTGTTAGCGGTGGTCAATGGGCTAACTTTGTTGGCCTCATAGTTGAGTGGCTCTCTTCTTGTCGCCTAACGATTCACACATATATCACATACCAATTAGCGAAAGGCGTTGAGAGAACGTGACAAACACTAGGCTTTGTGTCACGTCAGGCACCGGCCAGTGAATCACTGAATGACTGCTCCGACATTAATGAGGTTCGCTGTCAGAGAAATTGGGGTTCACTAAGACTCACTAAAACGCTAATAGGGAGACATGACTTTGGCTCACATTCGCATTGAGCGCTCACTCTATTGTATAACTAGTATTACATCATTATAACGATGTCAGAGACAAAGCCAATACTTGTCTTACATTTAAGTTTTTAGATATTTTTCTCGTTAAAAGGATAACAAACTATAACCAAGTGATCGCTTATTCAAACTAGTAATCAGATCAACGAACAGACGAACGCCTCTCCAACTACAGGACTGTAAGGAAAAGACGATTTCGTGCCGTTTTCGCTCTATATTACAAATTGAATAACTGTTTGAACAAAATTTCTAATTTTCTTAACTTTCATACATTTATTGCTTATTTAACAAAACGTTTTTAAAAATTTGTTCCTTTCGTCCAAAAATTTGTATTAATTTTAAATTAATTCAATTAAATTACTAAAGAGAGTATCAAATAGAGATTTAATAAGTACAAGATCATTAATAAAGACAGAAATGTAGGGAGTA
>JAQGCE010000642.1:0-11250 GCA_034699185.1 Eupelops torulosus
TTTTTGTTTAATTCTCATTCCTCTCCTCCTCCTCCTCTCTGTCTGTAGTTAAGGCATAAGACATTCGCACAGTTAGGCTAATAATAAATTCATAATTCTCTTTCTCACATATATTCTAAGCACAAATAAGTTGTATGGTAAGGCAAAGCCAGTGCCAGTGCTTTATATTTTTGTTTTGTATTTCTAAATTTTTCATCAAATATTTTTTGCATATTATAATCATTGAGAAAATTTCTTCACTCATTCTTTTCTCTGACTCTTCTCTGCAAAAGTGCATTATATTAGGAATATATATATGAAAAGCTCAGAGCACTGGCAATGTTGGTAGTAGTGTCTCAAATAATAATATTATGGTATGTGTGCCTTAGTATTGCTGTGACTGTGTCTGTGCTCTCTCTTTCCGCATCATTTTTAGCGATCAATATTAATTGTGCGAAATACAAGTCGACATATACTGCATACATAAATATGACTCAATACCAGTGCTATGAGAAGATGGGGAGAGTCATCATTTTGCGGGGGAGACCAACTGAGATGCAGACGAAGCACTGATAGTACGGATAGAACTCATAGATTGTGAAAGAGATTGTGTAGAGAGAAATCCATTGCATTATATCAGGCAAAGAACGTACGGCTTATTATATTTAAGTTTTATATTTCTCTCAAAAACCGATTCAAACCATGACTTTGAGGCCAATGAACGGATGGATCATATTCTGCACCACTTTTTACATAATATTATATTTAATTATTGAAATTCATAACAAATTAAAATTTTAACAAAAATCTTCTGATATTATATAGAAATTGATATTTTGTTGTGTTTTGAGAGCAAAAATTTAATTTAAAATGATTTTTGTTATTTTGTTTTCAAAATGTGTTGAAATGTGTTCACAAAACAGTCAGTCATTGTATGAGAATATTTTGTGAGCAATAGTTGGGATAACATCTCTCTCTGTGTTGGAGATTGCAATCGAAGTTTGATATTCACACATATGGTGTTTCAGGAGATGAGATTAAGATTCGTCCGCCACCTCATGAAAGACAGCTGCGCTTCTCATCTCGACTTGGCTCTCTTTCTCTCCTCTCCCTCTTTCTCTCTCTCCCTTCATTCGCAGCACTCGATTTCATTTACAAAACTAACGTTTTTATCCTCTGAATGCATAGCAATAGTTTGGTTGAAATTCATACGAGAATTGGAGAGTATATGCTCTTAGTTTTGGTAATTCTCTAATATTGTGTATTTGTGCGGATCGGATGTATTGCCGGCACAATGAATTTCAAATATACCGGCTTATAATCTGCTACTTGAATAAACTTGAATGTGTTATGTGGTGTCCCCCATCTCTGTCTCTAAATTTCTAATAGACTTGGCCTCTCTTTTCTAACCTCTTTTGAAAATGAGGTTTTGCTTTGGAGTCTCTTCTTTCACATACAAAGCATTTGGAAAGTTGTGATGCCTTTTGAATTTCATATAAAAACTGAATATTTCTTATGCTCTTCTATTCTGATGCTTATCAGTCAAACCATAAGCCCTTAGATATATATATTTCAAGCATCAAATTTCATTGGACTTCAATGACTGTGCATTTTCTCGCATTTTTCTTTTCCCTTATATTTTTAAAATTCATACAAAAATTCAATTCAATTTGAATTCAGACCAAAAATATTATTTTCAATACATATTCTGTTAGATATTTTCGCCACAAATCAAGTTTGAAAACTAGTCGAAAGCATTTCCTCTGATTTGGATATTTTTGTGTCAATCGATAGATAATTGTAATGCTATTCAATATTAATAGTGTTTTTATTTATTAGCGTTTTTGTTGTGTTGATTATAACAACTGCTCCTCTTTTGAGGGAAGAATAAAAAGTGTATTAATTTTATTGTAAGCGACAAAAAAGTCATTTAAATGTTTTCACGTCTTCCGCCTCTGTCTCTATCCCTGTGTCGTATGGTATATATAAAAGCAATAATTTTGAAGTTTTCTATTCATTCAAAATATATTTTGTCGTCGTTTTGGTGGAGAGATTGAGAGGAAGAGTAGGCTTTAAGATATATAGAGAGAAAAGTGGTGTTGGCATCGCTCGGCATCAGCACAACATTACAGCCAACACTTGCCTTTAAAAACGACTCTCATTTCGAAAGTAACTTTCACTATATCTGTCTCTTCTCCGGCCTGTGCGCTTCGCACCATTACCTCTTCTCTCCTCTCATTTTTATTTTTGTAATTCCTATTATATAACAGAGAGAGAGAGAGAGAGAGAGAGAGAGAGAGAGAGAGAGAGAGAGAGAGAGAGAGAGAGAGAGAGAGAGAGACTGAATGCAGTCGTTTCTATCAATTCCTGAGCAAAATAAAAGGCAAACCTATTGAAAGAGAGCACTGACTAGCATTCAGTACACAATCAAAGCGATGCACTTTTTATTCAATTGGTCTCTTATTCTTGTGATCCATTCATTGCTCTATTTTTCAGCAAAAGTTGTGATCTTTTAATATACGTCTTATTCGTCTCTTCTTATTATGATTTGCAGTGATTTTCACTTAAAAACGATTATTCTTATGATTAAAGAGCGCATGAAATTGACGGGAATTCATAAGAAGCGATATTCATATTCACAAAGAGAATGAGAATCTGACGAATATATGATTTTTCTGTGCATTTCTCTGTATATCTATTCTATTCTGTTCTGTTCACTCTTTTTTGAATATTCAGTGCACACAAGTATTGCTGCGATTACGCGTCCAATAAATTCATCTCTCATTCTGACTATGAGTGATAACTTCTTTTCAAATAGTATTAGAATCAAACTATACAACCATTGAGAAGCCTATGGCTCTGCTCTCGTATGCGCTGGTATTTGGCTTCTATTCATTAATTTTATTGTGAACGGCAGCGCACACATAGCACTACACATCTCTCTCTCTCTCCTCACATATATTCCGTTTGATTCGTTTATCAAATGTATCCATCGTTTCACAAAATAATTTTGATGCGACCGATGACCCCCATGACCGCCCCCTCGTTGCCATCTTGTCATACGGATAAGACAAATGGATGTTTTCATACACTGTTTTGTGTGTTTCGCCGCAATATTTGCCTTATTTTTTATTATTTTATTTGACGGTCCGTTCCGTTGTCTGCTGTGTTTGGCATAGATTTGCGTGCAATCACTTGTGTGTATATAATATGTTATTCTGTCCTTATTTTCCTCTTTTATACACTTTATTTGACAATTTGTCTGAATGACTGACTTAACATATGGTGAAAAATTAGGCCAAAAATCAGTCGTTCCATTGGCCTGACCTTTCAATCGGCTCTCAAACTAACGACTAATTTTATTGATCGCAAAACTATTTTTTGTTTTTATTCTTTGTAAATCTCATTACAATCAATGGCTGCCATTAACTCATTATTAGTTATTATTATTTGGTTTCTTCTCCCTCTCCTCAAATGCCTTAAGAATTATATATATTTGGGTCTCTTTTCCCGATCCCTGTCTATAAGTATCGTCAAAAGTAATATTTCTCCTTCGACTCCACCATTTGATGCGCTGTTTATTTATTTTTGTTAAGAGACTCCAACTCTTACTGCCATATCAGAGGCCCTATCAATGAATTTTTGTGTGAAACTCACAAAATAAATATAAAATTTCTCTTTAGAGCCAATGATTTGTATGAAAAGTCTCTTCCAATATATTTAATTAAAAGGTTTTTTGAGTCAAACTCTAGTCTCGCAGTACTTGACTCCAGTTTTTCATTGAAAATATTTATTCAAAAATTATTTATGAAAATGAATTCATAGCATTTCATCAGTGATTCATATCCAGGGCTTAACTGATATTTGTTAGAATAGATACAGTTATTGTGTATTCAATATTAGCACTCATGCAGTGAAGTCTGATTATGGGGGACTCCACAGTAACCTCAAAACTGTAAGCCTTAGATAGCATTCAATTTGCATTTGGTTTGCCATCCATTATGTATAAGAATAACCTCTAATACTATGAAAGATTGAAACCGATATATTTTCAGGTGGATTTGTGCTGTGCTCTGGCTATGCCTATGCTCTCGTGTCTTGTCTTATATATATATATTGCGTTTTGTAGTATTGCCATTGAAGCCAATTCTCGAAACTCATCAATAAATTTCATTTTCTTCTCTTTATTGGATCTTTTCCTTCTCAGTCGTGTCATATTTGATCAAAAAAGGATCGCATTGATTGTAACCGTGTTTTTCATCCAACAAAATATTGAACTTTTTCTTAGCTCTCGAACTCCAAGTTATATAACAAGACTTTCATTTTTGGTCCAAAACTCATATATCTATTTATAGATAACATTTCCAGTGATGTTGGAAAACGTCGAGCGCTCTCTAAAGATAGTGTCGGAGTTAGAAATGTAGAGAAAAAAAGTTTTATTTCTTTCGTTCACTACTTTTGGTGTTTGGAGAGAAAAATCGCGAAAAATGTTTTCTGAATAGAGAAAGAAGAGTAGAAAATATATAAATGAATATAAGAATGAAATTTTGGTTCAAAAAACTTTGTGGCACTCAATAACAAGAGTGGAATAATCATAAAAATCAGTGAATTTCTTTTGGTTGTTCCATGTGTTTGGGCTATGAATCGTATTGTGGCGCTCATCCCTTATGCGCCACCAATTTTTTTCATCTTTTTAGAGATGTTTTCCTCATCCCTATCGCCTGTGCACTACTCTCCATCTCATACATTATTAATGTGCATTAGCACGAGCTCACAGCTCTTCTATGTTGTTGTTGTTGTTGTGCTTTTCTCAGTCTGTCTGTGCACTTATTATTGACTATGAATTTAGAAGGCATTGTAGACTCAGATCCCGTTACTAAAAGGCTATCTCTATTGTAATTCACTCTTCTTAAGGATATATTAAAGCAAATCATGTGAACGACATTTATAGGGATTGCTATTCATTCGTCAATAGTATCGCCAAAATTGCAATACATTTTGGGAGCGCCAGTAGAACTCTTTGGAACTCAGAATGGATATTGGACATCCATTTGTTGCCCTTTTTATAGACATCTCTCAAAATATCATTATTATTGTTATTATAATTCTGTTCGCTTGGGTTCTATCCTTTTATTACTCTCCTCTGAAAATCTATTGCAATAATTGATTGATTTCCTATTCGTTTATAATGAAAGCGTTAATATCTTTCTGTATTTGAATGGAAAGAGTCGAGTAATTTTGGTTCCCATCGGGTCGTTATTAACTGATGGCTACTCTTATGTTATGTTATGGTTATAACGCTTTTCATGTGCTTTAGTTACCATTCATTTACAACTTTAATGTCATTATTATTGTTATATTATGTGCTTTCGTTGAAAATAAGGAAACAACAAAAATATCGATAATTTGATGTCAATATTATTACCAGAATTACAATAAAGAGTTCAATAAATATAACCTTTTTTTTGTCGAATGAAAATTTGTTTATTCAGTTTGATTTCTTCTCAATTTTCGTATCAAAAATATAATTCATTCACTTTTAGTTCAATCAAATGTAAATAATAACAGTTTTTGATTACTTCAAGTCAGTTGTGTATACCATGTATACCAAGTTTAATAAAATTGTTGAAATTTTTTAAGGCATTCAATCAAATTTGCAATAATAGCGAATGAATTCAGATATCAATCATTTAGACAAATAAATTCATAATTTGTTTTGTGAACGAAAATACATTTTATTTTAAATTTTGTTATCTCTTTGTTAGAGAAGTTGTGCTGAAGAAAGGCTTTGAAATGTTTTTTGTTATTTATTTACTCTTTTATTTGAGTCTTGGAATTCGGAATTAGTTATTAGAAACGATATTTGTTAGTGAAGATAATAAGTGGTCACATATTGTCAGAAATCGGATCTGTCGGCCCAAACAATTGTGTAATCCGTCTTATAATATGAAGTGTAGTTTTTTTTGTTGTTTGCGAGTCTGATATATGTTTGATCTAAAGTGATATTCATTTGAAACATTGCACGTAAGATAAGTTAGTAGAGGTTGTGATGATCTCTGTTTGGATGCATCAGACATGAGAGGACAGACATGTTTTGGTCAAATCCTAACAATAATCTGACAACTCTGACAATGGCTGGTGTCAGGAGACAAATGAAGGCAAATGTCACACATTTGATGTACAACTATATCATACACAACACACACGTATACCACTAATACTTGACTTATGATTTTTTGTCGGTTTATATTTTTTCTTCTTTACTATTATTTAATATACAGATACAAAACCACAAACACTGTGGGTATGACTCACAGTGTTTTTCAAAGCCAGATACCATACCCTACTATTCTTTTTCTATTCCTTCCTCTTCCAAATGTATATTGAATTTATTTTTTAAGAACCATTTCTGGTCCTCTAAATTGTTTAAAAATTGTTGCCTTTTTTCCGATTCCAATACTTATATATATCATAAAACTTGTATTTCATAAGAAATATTTTATAATGTTTTTCCACTTTAAACGCCATATATATTGTATTATAAAAGTTTAGATATATTTATGTTCTACACAAACAAAGTTTGAGTGCTTCCACTAATGGTTTACTTTCGGGTGACATAACTCCGGACCAAAAAATGAAATACTTTTTCAGTTGGCTATCACTTACAGACACATTATTATCAAAAGTTATATATATTTCCCCTAAAAAATGGAAGACCATCGATGATGATCTTCACTGTTCGACTGGTATGGCTCTGGTTGTCTCTTCATTAGTATTGCATAATCTCGTGTCTGTTCTATTCTTTGTTCGCTTTTTTATATAACCGTAAAAACCTTTTAGTGTTTTGCCATTAATGGAAGGTTTTGTTTAGCGTTAAATCAATTTTTTATTATATGATTCACTCGTTTTTGTCTCTATTCTCCAAACTATTGCCTTCTCTTCGGTTTTCTCTCTTCTATCATATCTATGGCTTCACTAATGATTGTCTGCCAAATGATACTAACAGTTAATTTTTAAATAAGAAATCGTTGGTTCAGTCGTTTGTTTCACTGCTCTCTCTCTCTCTCTCTCTCTCTCTCTCTCTCTCTCTCTCTCTCTCTCTCTCTCTCTCTCCCCCTTTCCCTCTCTCCTTTCTTTTCAACGATTCCATTGAGAGAATAGACTCTCGAAATCAACTTTAAATGAAACGAAATATTTGAGATTTTTATCGTTTCAGAGATAATTAAGTGAAGCCTAAAAAGTTCTGAAGATATTATTCTCTACGAGTTTTTTTCTCAAAAGAGTCGAGTAATAAATGAAAAGTTATTTTTGTAATTTTCCAGAGCTTTATAAGAGGAAAGTGTGAAAAATGGAGGGAAGACTTAGAGAATGAGTTTATCATTACTATTATTAGTCGCAAATATATCGCACAATAATTTCAATAATTTGGGAGAAGTAGTGCATTGTTTAAAAGTTGGCTCTGGCTTTGATGTTGGCTCTGATCGCCAGTGATGTTACAGTGCTGTACACTCTCTCCTAATGAGTTGTGGTCCCCAAACAACGTTACGAATTCAATGATTTCATTTACCAGTTCTGCATAATTACTAATTCCAAAGTAATTAATCGCAACGAACGCATAATTTACATATCGTTGGCAAAAGTGTTCCTGGAATCCAACCCAAGAGCTGTTCTACTGATGTACTCTTCTTCAAAAACTAATATATACTCAACTTTTCAATAGTGAAGCCATCGGTTTGAAAATTCAGCGCTTGATTTATGATTTTCTCTGTCCTTTTGCTTTAAAATTAGAGTTAAGTCAAAAGTTTTCGTTCAATTTTATGGCTCAATATTATTATGTGTTATAATAGTATTGCAAAAGCCTTTCATTAATTAATTTAATAATTTCTATGCACTGAATAACACAATATTAGAATATCATTCACTTAACGATCGGTTCGGACATAAATTAGAAGGACTGACATTAAGCGGGGCTGAGAGCCGGTAGCTCTTCAACACAATAATAATGTTTTGGAGAAATATATATAAGTTTGATGTCTGATGAGTTACTTTACGGTTTGTTGAAGTTTATTACTTCGGCTTATTTTACGAGTAATGTCATCGATAACAGTATTACCGTTTGATGGCCAGAGTCAGTATGTGCGGCCAATGGAGCCAATGGTTCGCTTACTATTATTTAGAAAAGGTTACGACAGTTATACCCATTGGAAAAAATGATTGCCTAAAAGTGTGAGACTAGAGATAGAAAATAATAAAAAGAATAGCAGAAAATATTGCCCAAAATACACATTAGGATAGGACTAGGGGATCACACAGGCATTCCTCTCACGTATTTCCCATTGTGTTGTATTGGCAGCCATTAAACTGTAGTCATGCTGACCAAAAATATTAGTGTTAGTGCACAGCACAACATACATAGCAATAGCGACTGAAATGCGTATTAGTTTTTTTAGTTGTGATACTCTATTGCCAACAATCGTCATAATAATAGTATTGTATGTGTTGTGTGTGTGTCGGCCCAACCTTTACTCCAACTAATGCATCATTTTGTATGTGTCTCTCACTCTGTCTCTATCTATCTCTTCAATGGGTTTTGTGCGAGTGTTTGATATCAACACACGATATTTGCATATGATTCATGTGCCTAATTGACATGGATCACATACATGCCATACAGACATGCCTTCCAAACACACTTCCCTCTGATTACCTCAGTATAAGCAATAATTTTTATCTTAATTTCTCCAATTTATTCATATTTTCATTTAAATTAAATTCATTTTTTGTGAAGTTTTTTATTTTTCTTTTCATTTAAATTAATTTTTGTGTTATTCTTAAGATTTAAGTAATAAAATAATAGGTTTTCATTGTATTGTGTTATTTGTGTAAACACTAATTTAGTGTTAAATTCACGGGAAATATAATCGATTGAATACAAGAATAACAATTCCAGAGCCATAAAACTGTAGGCATAGGATGCGATATAACACACATCACATACCATCGTTCTCTCTCTCTCTCTCTCTCTCTCTCTCTCTCTCTCTCTCTCTCTCTCTCTCTCTCTCTCTCACTGCACTGTTCTCCGCAACGTTTGGAGTCTGTGTTTGCGTAAAGTCTTCTCTTGTATTTGAGTAGAGAATTGTAGAGAATATTTGCATTGAGAGTAACAGTAATAAGAAGAGCAATATTGGCACAAAACTAATTATCCGCCTCACATATACACTACCAGAATATGGCTTTCCTTTAGGTTTGAGTGAAATTGCAATAAGAGTTAATTTAGGCCAAAAGCCTTTCCAATGTTGTCTCCTTCTCTTCTCTATTAGAGTTTAGTTTAAACTATTTTTACTGTTTTGAGTCCAAACTGAGCTCTTATTTGCATTATTGAAAAATATGAATAATGACTCGACTCTACTCGACTGCCCACTTGTGCTCTTTTCTGCACAACAGACACACACATACATACTCTCTCTATTCACTAATGCTGTGCATTATATCTATTCCTCTCTTCTAATGTTTGTTTTAGAGAATTATAATTTAATTTGATTTTTGGCTCACTTTTGGATCTCTTCTCTTCATTCAGAGCCTAATTGGCTGACGATATGTTTTGATTATTAGAGTCAACATTATTGCAACTAATGCACAGAATAGGCTGTATTTCCACAGATTTATACGATTCTAAACTTTTCTCTCCAATCGATTATTTCATTTCACAATTCAATCGATTATTTGATTCGTAAAACTTATTTCGAGTTTGAATTCATTTATTATTATTTATGATGTTTTGAGAAAAAAACAAATCTGATTTTAAGCTACATTTAGTATTCTTGTCAAATGAGAAATTCCAGCCAAAAATGTTTGATATTTATATTACATAAATATTTATTGAATTCTATGTAAAAGAGTAAGTGTTTAATAGCATAAAGAAAAGTGTAAAATAATTTGGCGATAAAATAAAAATCTATCATTTTTTATATACAACACAAGTGCTATGAATAATGTAATTCATATATAAGACTAACACAATATTAGTCGATAAGAGCGGCTAAAATCAAACCCTGTTTTGTTTGAATATATATGGAAATCAATAACTCTTAGAAAATGAACGATTAAATACTTTAACCCCCACTTGTGCTTTACTGATGGCATGACTTTTTTGACTGACTGTCAGCACACACACACATAGAACACAGTTCAGATCATATTATATTTATATGGCTGTGTGAAGCTCAGGCTGATTCTCACTCTTTTTTTTGTCGTGAGTGAAAGTGACGTCTGAGTGTTTAGACCTGTCAGCTATTTATTAATTTATTACAATCAGTCTCTTATTCTCTAATATCGATGCTCTACAGCACAGGCACTCACACACTGTTGTTGTGTTCACCCCTTTTTGTGAGATAGAGATAGCAATTTATCGTCAGAGTTAAGTATATTGATTAATGACTGTACGCTCTCCTAAGTCGGGATCCCCTCTCATATGTGTGCCCTCTTATTGTGTTCACAATTTTTTTTATTATTCGTCAAATGAATACGTCTTCCGAATAATATTGTTCCACAACTCTCTCGCCTTTTATTCTTGTTTTTGTCATCCCTTCCCATAATATAGAGATATAATTATTTTTGAGATAATTTTTCGATTCATTATTATTCCTGACTTTCATTCAAATATCTAATAATTTTGTTTTTCGTTTCATTTTAGGTAAGGAAACAATTGATTCATTCAATCCCTAAATCTATGGTTTGGCTCAACAATCGTTTCAGACTTGAATTGAATTTTGAGTTCACATTTAGTGCTGACTATTCATAAAATGTGGAAAATTTTTGGCATATTTTTCGAAACAATTCATAAATAGAATGAATTTTTGAGTAAAAAGCAGCGAAACTGAAGTAAAATTCAATTTTATTTGAAAAATATTCAAACTTTTAATGACTTTTGATTTTGATTTGTATTTAATTAAATTATTTGCAAACTTATGGTTTGGTTTCAAAGGAATTGCTTTTCAGAAACTATAGACAAATGTTTAGTATAGAGAAAGAGAAGAATTCCATCGAAATATATTCAAATAATAGGATTTTTGGCGAAAAAAATAGTTCAGCGCTTATGTCAAATGTTTGTCAAATGAAAAATGGAATTCAGACGATTGCCAACTGTCCTCTCAGTGATAAGAGACCACAATCATAGCCCTGTACTCTCAGAAGGCGTTCTACTTTTGCAAACACTATTTTAAACAATTTTAAACTTCAGGCGATTTTTATATTATTTTGATAGCAATAGTA